>JAWZYV010014243.1:0-179602 GCA_038373885.1 Cheiracanthium punctorium
GGTAGTATGTCATCGTCTATTACTATACTGTAAAGCGACTGCCTTAAAATTTCGTCTCTTTTCTAAGCTCAAAACCTTCATGGGTGGCTTCCAATACAGGTACATTGTATGTAGCTTGTGTATCTGTGATTCCACAGAACAAACAATCTATGACTTCTGTTTTAATATAAGTCAGTTCCCAGACGTGCCGGCGACTGCATTTGTCATGTAATATCATGTAAGTAAAGCCTTTACACCTTCCCTCTTTTTTCTTTTCAAGTGTCCCCCTCATGGAGAATGTTTTCTTACAAATGTCCCCCCCTGGAGAAAATGTTCAGTTTGCACCCTGAATGTAAGGGGCGGCAAACTGAAGCTCCGCCCCGGGCACCAATAACCCTCGCTACGCCACTGCTGGAGGGTATCAAACCCATATGATCCTCCTCTCCCCCCCTGCCCCCCTGGTTATGGCCTTGTGTACTATCATATTTTCAAGAACTTTTATTTAATAATTGAGTGATTCCACAGTATTGTGATTGTTTATGTCATGCCCACAATAAGTTCAACTTGTCATAACAACACAAAAAATTTAACTAAACATTTCTTTTCTCAAAAAATGTAACACACTATTAACAAAAAAAAATGAAATTTAAAAAAATCAATTTTTTAAATTTCATTTAAATCATTAAAAAATCACATTACTTCCTTATACGGAATATAAGGAAGTAATGATTCTGAAAAATTTCAGGAGCCAGATTTTGATGAAAAAAACAATTTTGAGTAACTCTAAATTTACTTTTAAGAATTTTTGCAATGCATCTCATCGTACGCTAGCATGTACGTTCATATAAGCATGTAAAACCCATTTTGACCGACTGCAAGTTTATTTTAACCAGTTTTTCCATGCTGTCTGTACATAGGTACACACGTATGTAACTCGGATATCTCAAAATTATTGTTTGTAGAATGTTGAAACTTTCTATTTAGAATTGTTGTAACATGTAGTTGTGCACCTCCCCTTTTGGTCCCAATCAACTGGATAGTTCATCTACAGGGCTGCCCAAAAGATTTTAAAATACATTATGCTCTATGGGCAGAAATTCATTAAACTTGCATATCTCAAAAACTATTGGTCATAGAATGTTGAAACTTTATATTTAGGATTGTTGTAACATCTAGTTCTAATCCTCCAATTTTGGTCCCAATCGACTGGATAGTTTGTCTACAGGGCTTCCCAAAAGACTTAAATACATCATACTCTATGGGTAGAAATTCATTAAAGCATATTTTAGAAATATTAGGCTATTTCAAATGACTCAGAAGTGATATATGTTAAGGGTTACAAAATGAATTTCTCCATCGAAAATAGTATCTTTATCATGTATAGTTCTGCTGCAGGAACACTAAAAAAATTTCAAACACTTACTGTCAATGGCAGCTTTTGGGACATTCATCTATTTCATGCACAATACCATTCTACCATATAGTTAGGTAATGCTCTGACCACAGTCACATGCCTCCCTCAAAAATTAGACCAAAAGTAGCCAAGCTTGGCGACTTTTGGTGTATGTGTGTATGTATTTAACTCTCATATCTCAAAAATTATTAGTTGTAGAATGTTGAAATTTTATATATAAGATTGCTGTAACACCTAGTTTTGCATCCCGATTTTTGGTTCCAATCTACTGGAGAGTTTATTAACAGGACCACCCAAAAGAATTTCAGTAAATTAATGTCTATGGACATCTTTAATATATTACATCTGTAGACAGTCATTGTTGGTCCATGCCCAAAATATCGCCAAATTTGGCGATAGTCAGTCATTGTTTGGTCCATGCCTAAAATCTCGCCATTTGGCGGCGAGTTTTTTGGAAATATCGCCAAATTTGGCCCCAAAAATTATTTCATATTTTGCATAACGCGAATACTTTTAAGATTGTGGTAACATCTAATTGTGCATCTCGATTTTTGGTTCTAATCTACTGGAGAGTTTATTTGCAGGACCACCTAAAAGAATTTCAATACATTAATGTCTATAGGAATCATGAATATATTATGTCTGTAGTCGGTCATTGTTTGGTCGATGCCCAAAATCTCACCATTTGTCATTGACCTTGGTGAGTTTTTCCAAAATATCGCTAAATTTGGTGCCAAAAGTAATTTTGTATTTCATATAATTCTAAAACTTTCAACCGTAGAATGTTGAAATTTTGTATTAAGAACTATTGTAGCATTTCTTTTTTGATTGCAATCAACTGGGTAATTTACTTGCAGGGTCACCCAAATGACTTTAAATACATTAAGGTGTATGGATACATTCAATTCATTGAAGTCAATGGATACATTCAATTCATTGAAGGTGTATGGATACATTGAATGGATTCATTGAAGGTGTGTGGATTCATGAAGGTGTTGTGAAGAATTGTATGGATTCATTGAAGGTGTATGGATTGAGAGTCACATCACTCTGTCACATCCATACAATGTGAAGAATTGTATGGATTCATTGAAGGTGTATGGATACATTCAATTCATTGAAGTCTGTGGTCAATGACCACAGACTTTCCCCAAAATCCCCCAAAATCCACTTTGCTAACCCCAAAATCTCGCAAACTATTTCAAACTTGTCGGCTTTTGGCAAAATATCACCAAATTGTCAAAAACAAATCTTTCCAATTGAACCCAGCTTGGTGATATCATAAATATTTGGCTAAAAATCACTAAACCTTTGTATTACTGCAGTATTTTATCTCTTTCAAACAAAATAAATTTAGACGAATTTAGCCAAAAATATTTTTGATTTAAGAGTTGTGCAAGGAAGTCATGTGTTGTCCACATCAGATTTTTCTTTAGTTATGATCAATCATACTTGTTGCTAACATGACATCAATACTATGGAACCACCCAGTTGCTTTTCCTATGCACACCATCATATTTTTAAGAACTTTAGTAGACCCTATAAGTACATGTTAGGAATTGTGTCATTACATCCATCAATTAGTCTTTAATATATTGCTTTCAAGACTACTTAAAAGGACGCACTTGGTCCTTTTAAGACGCTACTTGGTCAAGACTACTTAAAAGGACGCACTGCTTGATTGGCTTTTGATACCATATATTAAAATTTTTGTGGCCCACAACTGAAAGTGGTTATGCATAATACTGTTATTGCCATGGTATGTGATTAACAACTCTATAAACTTCTATTTTTCATATCTTTGCTTTTAAATTTGTAAAATAAGTCAGTATATAATCCAGGGTTGGCAAAAACCCAACCCACCCGGGTTTTTGTGGGCTTTTCTGGGTTTTTGTTTGATGCCACAAATACCTAACAATACACGTTGGAATTCACACAAAATGTGCATTTCGAGCTTTTTGGACAATTATCATAAATATGTAACAATCGCATCTCAGCACCAAAATGAATTTGAGACGCGAATTGCAAAAATACCCCCCCCACACACACACAAAAATCCAAAAAGATTGGATAATGTGTCAATTTACAAGGAGTGTTTGAATTTAAACAAGCAGCTCATAATTTTATCTTCAGCTCTTGATGAGCTGCAAAAGGATACAACCACACTGTCACGTTCTGCAGAAATATGGAAAAATTTAATGAAATCAGAAGAATTGAAACAGCACAAGGAAATTATAGTGAAATGGTATAAACAGATTATGAGACCTGAGCATTTTTTAGCTAATATAATGGATGCAAAGTATGGAGGGGAAAAGCTTAATTCAGAGGAAGAGGAAGAAGCTGAAGCATGGATAATACAGTATCATCCAGAGCGGTTACCTTCAATAATGGCTTTTAAAATTAAAGACATAGACTATTTTCCTAAATCACTTTTCTCAGAAAATATTGTGTCACAATTTACAGCTTCAAAATGGTGGGAAATTCTTAAAGAAAAGGTACAGAAGAACAACAAGTTAGATTCTGATTTTTGTAGTTTTTTTCAGTCTCTGCATTTTGTTCCATCTAACTCTGCTTTCATTGAGATAATTTTCCCTACATTTGGATTCATATGGTCTAAGTTGCGGAACAGACTAGGCTCAGAGCGGTGTGAAAAATTAGTAAAGATTTACAAATATTACCACAAAAATCAAAGTGAATGTGAGTTTGATTGGTAAACTGTAAAATAGATCAATTATAATTAATTTGAAATATATTTTTCATTCTACATTTTTAGTTTGTTGTCATTTAACTTTAATTGGAATTATCATTAGACATTAATCACACATGTCATATTTTGCATAGTTTTTTACTAGAAGATTATCAACAGTTTATTTTCATTATTTCTTTTACAGTTTGTAAAAGTTGATACATGAAAATGTTCATTATAATGTGGTATCAAAACTTATTTATAATAATCACTGCATATTTGCTATAAAAAAAAATTAAATAAGTAAAAGAATAATAAAAACAGTATAATAGCAAAAAGTAGTCTGTGTGATGTTTTCAAACTGAAAATTTCAGGGTTTTTTCTTTATATTTCTTAAAGTGAAAATATTATTAGTTATATATAATTACATATTTCTTAATGAATACAAGTAATTGAAATACGATTAATAATATTTTTTAATTCTTTCAAAGTAGAAAGAAAGCTTGTTTTCTGTGAAGGATCATGGCTCTACCTCTGTCAAAAACACTGTTGGTTATACTGTTTAGTAGTTCCAAAATTTTCAGTTAATGAAATTAATTTTAGAAAATAAATATTTTGAGGTAAACTTCATCTGATTACCATAGATATGACTTATTTTTATGTAATTTTGATAAGAGAAACCATCTAGGTTTTGGGCTTAAAAGGTAAAGGTAATTTCTAAATACTGTAGATGGGATTTTCAGACTCAGAAATGATTTTAAGCAAAAACCCAGTTTGAACAAAAACCCAGGCGGGTTTTTGTTGGTGGACCCACCCAGAAAAACCCGTGTGGGTTTTTCTGGGCTGGGTCCACTTTGCCAACCCTGATATAATCAGTCAATTTTTCTATGCTTTCAAAATCATTCACTTGGGGCAAAATTACTTTATTTCCATGCCTAAAAAATATTTTATTTACAAATTTATACTATCAATAATTAGATATTTATAAGTTTTCTATACTCTTTATATAAATCCATTAAACTTATTTATTCATTAATCTAATTGTTTTTTTTTAAATTCTGACTGTTTAAAAAAAATTGATTTAAATTTTTAAAAAATTCTGATTTTTTTACACCCTGGACTAAAGCTTCTTTAGCAGAGTCAAACAAAATAACTTTCTCATGAATATGCTCCTAGAGACAGTGATAAAAAAATCTCTCTTTTTTTTTTTTTTTTTTTTGGTATTGTATTTGCTTTTAATAGTGGCTTTTTTTATTGAAAGACAATAGTAGAGATTCATTTTCTTTGCACATAATTTGCTTATCAAAATTGGTTTTAAATCCCTGCAGGGCTCAAGTTTGTGCTAGTGCAATTCTGTGTTACAGCAGGGCATTCAAAAGCCAATGCAATTATGTGCGGGGAAGGAAATATCTACCATCATGTCTTTATTATAACAGAAGTGAACAGTTTAACTACTGGTCACGCAGTTGCGTTAGTCTTTGTAAAATTTTGATTGTGTCATAAAACAATGTTTCCACAAAAAGTCAAAATGGTGCTTCTTATCATTGTATTTTTTTTTCTTTTGTTTGATGGCAGTTTAAAATTTTCGGGGCCAATTTTTTACTAAACAATTTTAAAAAGTTTGGTAACTTAGAAAGAAATTATGTTCTCATTTTTTTACTACTCTCTAGCACTTTTTATAATTGACAAGACTGCCTTTCATCTCAAGCACTTTTTTCCATTTCTTGAATACCGTCTTTGTTTTTGAAAGCAGTGGCTACTAAAATTTTGTTGTGTGGTATGTGGTCAAAACTGTAAATCTGGTAGTATTAATCATGCCAGTTTTACTTGTTTAGAAGCACTGTTGAAAAGTGTTTTATGATCAATACATTTTGCATTATTTATCTTTTTTGTTTATTTATAACTATGTAAGTATTTCATACCTTGATTTTTACTCTGAATATTTGTAAATTATTAAACATACAGTAAAATGTCTCTTTTATGATTTGAAAATTTTACAAATCTTGGTTTATAAAATATTCTCTTTCCTTTTCTTCTGAAACTTGATTCTGTAATATCTAATAAAAAATAACTTTTTATTATACATCAAGTATAATTAAATCATCTAGTATAATTTAAGTGAACATCAGAACTAATGATCTTTATATCAATTTTTATTGTTCTCACTTAAAAACAACAACCCTACAAATATATTGTATGGTATTTAATTAAAATGGCTGGCATCATTCACTATGCTTATACCATCTCTCTGATGTTTACGTTTATATTATAAACTATAAATTTCTTCTATTTTGATTGCTACTTAGGTCTGAAAAAGATTAACATAATTGATGTTTTAAAGCCACTTGATGACATTCCTACTTCACCCAGTGGAAGCTCTTCAAGTAAGATAAATAAGTATATTATTTAAAGCATTATTAAATGATTGTTAAATTGTATACCTTACACATTACCAAATCAGGAAAATTGTTGAGATAAAAGTACTAGAAACAATTTAAGATTAGTACATAATAAAACATTTCAAATCTGGTTTTTAATAATTAATATTTTGGGGGAGGGGGATTTTAAAAAAAATTCACAAGTTACACGCATTTATATAAAACTAAACAGTTTGGTTGGTACAAAGGATCCACCCTTTTTCAACTGGAAAAAGTTCCCCCTTCCAGAAGGACAGTGTTTACTTTCTGCTTATGCTGTTAAAATTTAAGCATGTCCTTTACATTTATTATTAAATGTTTCTTGTTGAGAATGGTATGCCTAGTATTAAATAGGTGTTTTTCATGGTCAATTGTGTTATGGTGTTCTTCTAAGACAAAACATGATTGTCTCGCTAAACTTTTCCACCATATTGGTATATAAGATAGTCCCTTGTGTACTTTATTTAACCAGAATTTTAAGACAGGACGAGATCGTTTGTTAAATTTTCTGCGTTAATAGTCTAGGAGCCAGCTGGCATTTTTAATGACCAATAACAAAAAATCTGAAATTTTGTCCTATAGTTCATTTAGTTATACATATAACAGAAGTGAATGTCAGCTGGTGCATTTGCTGTGGGTGCAGCCACCCCATCTGCCCAAACATGCAAAATAATTTTTTTTTTAAAAATCTGGAGTGACTCCACTCGACTTTCTGAACACTTACGATTAAGATCATTACCAAGCACTTAAATAAATTTTAATCGATGAATAATTCAAACATATACCAAATTGAAACTCAATCGAATGCACCGTTTAAACGCTTGCGCACTTTCAAGAATTTCTCCCCATATGCCATTATGCCATAACATAAAAGAAAGTTTTGTCGTAGCCCTGTAGGAGAACTATAAGTCCTATACACACCAAAATCAATACCGGTCTTAGGATGGTGGTTTATAACATGTATACCGAATTTGAGCTCAATCGAATCTACCGTTTAAACGCTAGAGCACTTTCAAGAAATTCTCCCCATAGGCCATAATGTAAAAGAAATCTTTGTTGTAGCCCTGTAGAAAAACTATAAGTCCTATACACACCAAAATCAATACCGGTCTTGCGACGGTGGTTTATGACATATATATCCAATTTGAGCTCAATCGAATGCTCCGTTCAGGAGCTATCATGTTCACTCACATACACACAAACACACATACACACACACACACATACACACATACATACATACATCTCCTAAAAATAGCATAAATGGATTCAGAAGCCCTCAAAACGTGTAAAAACACCAAAATCTCGAAGTCGAATTTTTTCATGATTACAATACTTTCCTTACATGGTACATGTTCGGAAAGTAATAATTATAGTAAAAAAGTTGATACTTTGTACACGTTATATACAAATGAAAAAAATAGTCAGCTGGCTCTATAACGGTTGATTATATGTCAACATGTAAAGAACATCCGGTAAGTAAAATAATAATAAAAAAGCTGAAATTTGGTGAAGTGATAGTTAACTTTACCAGTTTTAGGAAAGAAAATAGTCAGCTGAATTTTCAGTGGTGGAAAAGTGGTCAGCTGGTGATTGAAAGTTACAGCGTATTGCTACACGCTCAGGCGCCTGATATTTTTCACTGCATCAGCTGATCACTTTTACACCGCAGAAAATTCAGTGTGCAACTTCTTTCAGGTAACTTTTATGAAGAACTTCTTTACAAAGTTCAGCTTTTTTGGTTTCTGATATCTATCAATTTTTAATGTTACATAGGGCGTCTCACAGTGCATCTGTGAATCAGCTGAAGATACCCAAAATCTTTTTTTTCTACTCTCAATTATGTATTTAAAATGCATAACAATGAGAAAAATCTGGAGTGACTCCACTCGACTTTCCGAACACTTACATTTAAGATCATTACCAAAGTTGAATTTTTTCATGATTACAATACTTTCCTTACATAGTGCATGTTCGGAAAGTAAAAATATAGGGGGAAAGTGACCCAAAATGATCCTAGCAGGCAAATGATCCACGTATGTTTTATTAGATACAGGTAGCGCTACTTATAGGATAACATATAAGCTAGTTGTGCCAAGTCAAAAAGAAGCAATGGCGATATTTAAGCAATCGGCGTATTACGTGTCTGAGTAGAATTCTTCAAAAACTGGGTTTTATAATATCTATTATGAGGTAAGCACTAACTTTCTTATTCATTTAGAAATACAATCTTTACAGAAATATGACTTGGTTGGCTGAACAGAGTATGTTTTTAGATGTGAACTAGCTGAATGCCCCGTTCTTTACACGGGAATGAATGGATATTTTTATATTACTGTTTGTTGTAATTATTATTTGTCATACTAAATAAATAAAGCAAAGTGGATATTGCATAAATATTATCCATGTTCAAAAATCATGCATAAAGAATTTCATGGCAATCATTTAAAATATGAAGATGATCGGCACAGCGTCATTTACTGTCAAAGGTATTGCAAAATGGATAGCATCAAAATTTTGTCATGTTCAAATATCTATGAATACCAGTTTTCAAAGTAAATAGTTTAATGCTCAAGATACGCTGCAGCGCCATCACAGGGCAAGTTATAGCAAAATGGATAATGCGAAAATATTCAGAGTGGTCAGTTGAACAATCAAGAAGTTGATTGCTGCAGTGCTATCTAGTGGCGAGTAAAAAAATATTCTCTCTGTTCAAATACCAATTTTTAAGGTGATCGGTAGAAAATTTTGAAGTTGGTGTGCTACATCGCCATCTAGCAGCAAGTCATAGCAAAATGGATAGCATAAAAGTATTTTCCATGCTCAAATATCTGTGTGTACCAATTTTCATTGAAATCAGTTCAACGATATTTTCATAGCAAGCGGTTGAATGGTACAGAAGGCAAATTATAATAAAACAGATGCAGCAAAAATATTCGCGTTCAAACATCTATGTATTTGAATTTCTATGGCGATCAGTTGAACGGCCGTGAAGTTATTGGTTCGAATTTACATCTTGTGGTAAGTTGTAGCAAAATGGATAATGCCAAAATATTCTCCGTGTTTAAATATCTATATATACCAGTTTTCTTAGCGATCAGTAGGGCCATCTTTATATGCTGCAGAGCCATACAGCAGCGAGTTAAAGTAAGAAGTTCATACGTTACAGCGCCATCTATTGGTGAGTTAAAGTAATGTTGTGTTACAGTAAAATGAAGTGGTGAGTTATAGCAAAATGGATCACATGAAAGTATTCTCCATGTTCAAGTATCTATGAATATCAATTTTCATAGCGATCAATTGTCCGGTCAAGAAATTGGTGTGCTGCATTGCTATCTAATAGCGAGTTAATGTAATAATGCTCTGCAGTACCATCTAGTAGTGAGTAACAGCTAAATGAATACTTAGAATATATTCACCGTGCTCAAATGTGTAAGTATAAAAATTTTATGGCAATTGGTCGAACGGTATATAGGTCGATGCACTGCTGCGCCATCTTTCGGCAAGTTATAGCGAAACAGATAGCGTAAAAATATTCTCCATATTCAAATATCCATGTGTACCAATTTTCATCAAAATCGGTTGAATAGAAGAATTGGTTCACAGCAAGCACTTAAACGGAATAGAATTAAACGTTCTGCAGCACCATCTAGCGGAAGATATATAGAAAAATGGATAATGTAAAAATATTCTCCATGTTAACGGTATTTTCATAGCAAGTGGTCGAATGGAATAGAATTCGACACTCTGCAGCATCATCTAGTGGCAAGTTATAGCAAAATCTGTAGTGTAAAAATATTCTCTGTAATCAAATATCCATACATAACAATTTTTATCAAAATAGGATAAGCGGTATTTTCATAGCAAGCGGTTGAATAGAATTCAACGATCGACGTTCTGCTGCGTCACCTAGCGGCGAGTTAGAGGAAAATAGATAGTGTAAAAATATTCTCCGTGTTCAAATATCCATGTGTACCAATTTTCATCAAAATCGTTTGAACGGTACTTTCATAGCAAACGCTCAAAGAGAATTGAATTTGACTTATTGCAGCACCATATAGTGGCAATTCATGGCCACTATAGCAACGGTCAAACAGTTTTGGAGTTTTTCAACGTCATACACACACACATACATACATACACACATACCCACAAACATTCATATTTATACCGTCAACCCAGCTATAATAGTAAGTTCGGCTATAATAGTAATGAATGCAAATCGTTAGTCCCCATTCACTTACATTAGAAATGTGCATAGCATTTTTCGGTTTTAGTGAACGTGACTCCAGTTATAGTGAACCTAAAAACTGAACTTCGAAAATTCTGGAAATGGCAGAGAGGAAGATTTTCGATGTCTACATTCTCATAGCTTGTCTGTATTTCATTCAACAAACACACAAAGAGATTATCAAACATCTTCTCCGAAATACAGGGGAATTGTCTAACATGGCAGGGGGGGATGAGGGGGAGAGGGAACAGTAGTGCACTAGAGAAAGGACTTAGACTCTTGACCACTGTGAAACCAGGAATTTATCCATTGCAGTGATGCATATTAAGCTCTTCAATTCCCTTGCAAAACAGCCCAAGTCTTGTAGTGTATGCCTCCCCGTACTCCTTTCGTCCAATACTCTCAGTGCTTAAAAGATAAGCTCATCTTTGCCACCCTGCATGAAAGGCCGTGATTTCTGCCATGAAGGTAGCAATGACAATTTTAAAAAGAAATATGCAACTTTTTCCATTCTCATTCTTGACCAGAAAGAAAAGACCGCAAGCACTTTAATCCAATTTATCAAACTATGCTCCTTGTAATTGTATTCACCCTTGCTATCCGGGGACTTCTGTAAAAGGGCATTAAATTCTTAGCTGGTGAGAATCAATGGCATTTTTCGGCTACTAAGCACTTAACAAACAGTAGGGTACATTTCATGGTGAACAAAAATGGACTTATCTCGCTTTTCCTTGAACGATTCCATTTTCCATTCCCAGTGAAAGAACACAAGTTAAGGTAAGGATTACCATTACATGCTATTGCTTCATTGACTATAGCACTTTCCGGTCAATTGAATGAATCTCGCAAATTATTGTAGCACTTAGGAGTAATAAGTTATTAATACGATTAATTGTGTTTGATTTACACAAACATTCAGTGCGGGGATAAAGCACTATTTTTTTCTTATGTATATAATGTATTCCTTGTTCATATGAGGACATTTCGCTTATAGTGAACAAAATTTGCCGGTCTCCAGAGGTTCACTATAACCGGAGTCGACTGTATATATATATTGCACTTATTTAGTTTATGTTTCTCGGCATGTTACAGTATTATAAACCAAAATGGACAGCCATAATGATGGGTAAAATGATCCATCAACTGATGAAACTCCAGTATTGGGCCCTAGTCATCATGGCAGCCCTTCAGGCATTCTCAAAATGCATGACTCCCCATTAAATTATTTAATTCATTTCTGCGTTTATTGTAGGCCACAATTTTTCAATTATAATTTTTAAATATTCCATTTATTGTTTGTGACACTTTTTTATTTTAAAATTTTCATAAAATAAATTATGTATACTATATGATTCTAAAACTTATTTTATTTCATTATGTGTAGTCATAATTACTTTTACATCTTTTATTCTGCCGATAAAAAACAATTTGCAATTATTTTCAAATGAAGGATCATTTTGCCCATGGGTGAGGGTAAAATGATCCTTTGGACTCTTTTCAAAATTCTTTTTTTTTTTTTTTTTCCGTTACTAAATTTGGGTTTAAAATATTATTAAAATATTTTTATGATGCAAAATCTATAAAATATTGAGGCAAAGGGTCAAAATTTTATTTAACATTTATGTTATTTTGTGCAAGTTTTCCCCTTAAGGGAATCATTTTGGGCCACCTTCCCCTATATATATATAAACATCGAAGAAAAGTTTGCTTAAATTCGCATTTATTTCATAAAAGCGAAAATTTCATACCTCAAGTTATGTGTAACTTAATGTATGAGGTATACCTCAAGTTATGTTTTATTTTTTGTTCAGCTGTTGAACACGAGTTATCTGAAAGACGTCGGCTGAATTTCTCATGGTGCAAAAGGGATCAGCTGATGCAAGTGAAATACATCAGGTGCCTGTACATGTAGCAAGATGCTGTAACTTTCAATCGCCAGTTGAGGACTTTTCCCACCATGAAAAACTCAGCTGACTATTTTTTTCCTAAAACTGGTAAAGTTAACTATCACTTCACCAAATTTCAGCTTTTTTATTATTATTTTACTTAACGGATATTCTTTACAAGTTGACGTATAATCCACTGCTATAAAGTCAGCCGACCATTTTTTTTTTCATTTGTATACAATGTGATAAACACATGTACAAAGTATCGAACTTTTTTATTATAATTATTTTTTAAAATTTATTTTACATATTTGGGCGGCTACACTTACCGCTACTCTATCAGCTCACGTTCATTTTCTTTACTTACAATATAAAATGAACTAAAGCAAAATATCTCAGATTTTTTGTGATAATGACCCCAAAATGGCAGCTGGCTCCCATACTATGAAGGAAAAAACCTTTTACAGTCAGTATAAATGCACTAGAGAGTTGATGCAGTTGACATCCAGTGTCTAAATGTAGTGTTCATACTACTGCCGAGAAATACACTGCTGGCCACCCAAATTGCAACACCAAGAAAAACAAGAGATATCACAACAAAATTTATTGTGTAGATAACATGTTGACCAAGTAACAAATGATTAAATTTACAGCATTCTATGAAGCGTGGTTCCTGCCAAAATCAGTACCCAGAGTAGCCGCCGTTGTTGGAGATCACAGCTGCCACACGCCTCGGCATTGATTCAAAGAGACTTTGAATGTGTTCTTGGGGTACAGCAGACCAAGCAGCTTCCACACGTTGCCAAAGTTGATCTGGTGTGACAGCTGGGGATGAACTCTGGGTCAGTCGTTGAGCAACCATGGACCACATGTTTTCTATCGGCGAAAGATCCGGAGAGCGCGCCGGCCAGGGAAGCAATTCAATCTGGTGATTGACGAAGAACCCTTGGACAATGCGTGCCACGTGTGGCCGTGCATTATCCTGCTGAAATATGGCTGTTGGCAAGCCCTGAAGGTAAGAAAGGACAACTGGCTCCAACACCTCGGAGATGTAGCGCTGGCTGGTTAAAGTACCGGCAATGCGTACTAGAGGAGTGCGAGAGAGATATCCGATACCGCCCCATACCATAATACCCGGTGCAGGACCAGTGTGACGGTGCATAATGCAGCTGTTCAGCATCCTCTCTCCACGGTGTCTCCAGACTCGAATCCGACCGTCGTGGTGTTGCATACAGAAGCGTGACTCGTCAGTAAAGAGAATTTCATTCCATTCTGTCGTCCACATCCTTCTTTCATCGCACCATTGGCGGCGGAGACGTCTGTGGTTCCGCGTCAGAGGTAGACAAAGCAACGGACGTCTTGCGGACAGACCATTCTGCTGTAAACGACGTCGAATGGTACGCGCAGACACTGGATGATGCGTTACAGACTGAATCTGCTGTGATATGGTTCGTGATGTGACTGAGCGGTCCGTCACTGCCATGCGTACAATCTGCCTGTCATCACGTGACGTGGTGCACTGAGGTCGATGCGGTCGATCACGTCTGTCCGTCGTACCCTCCTGCACCCAACGATCACATATCCGCATCACAGTTGTTTGGTTTCGTCCAATACGACGACCGATTTCCCTGAAAGATAACCCACAATCTCGGTATGCCACTATCCTTCCTCTGTCAAACTCGGATACTTGATCAAAAGATGATCGTTGTTTCCTACGAGGCATAATTTATCGTTTTTTTGAAAAAAAAGCAAGAAAAACACAATTGCTGTACTTGAAACCGTCGAAATCTCCAAGCCTTAAATAGCGCTTTGAGGTGGCGCCACAGGCGCGCTTGATGTGCGTCTGCGCTGAAATTCTAATCATTTGCATATCTCACCTCAGCTAATGCATGTTGTAAATTTCATATTATTTGCATGCTTCCTTCAGGGTGTTGCATTTACGATGGCCAGCAGTGTAATAATACAACAACAAAGTGGGTCAAAAACTGAATGAAAACCTCCAAAAATGTAGTGGGAGGTAGATAATAGTCTGATATATCATTAGTAAAAGTTAGGTGAACATAACTAAATGGAAATTGGGTGAAAATAATTAAAAACTCGACTTAAACAAAGGAAATGATTATTACATCAGAAAACAAGTTAAGCTATTAAAAGAATGTAAAGGGTGGCACAAGATGGCCTTAAAGCAAGTTAAAAGGATTTAAAATTTAAACCTCCAAAGGTCATTAAAACATAGAATATAATTAAATAGAACAAAAGTAATTAAAATTTATTTTACAAAACATTATTTTTAAAAGCAGGTAATTAGTTGCAATTATTAAACTCATTACTATTGAATAAAAATTTTACAAAGACTATATCTTGTGATTTCAACAGTATTTTAAAATTAAAACCAGATCATTACTGTATTAAAACAAAGTAATTAATTAATATTTGAAAACACCACACATTAAATTAGTATTGGAAAATAACACCACATAAATTACTTTCATGCTTATTTTCCGGTTTTGGGTAATCATATATTATTCCATTTTCCAGTTTATTTGCAGTTTTTATTATTATAAATTTCAGTTAGATAGAATCAAGTGCCTTTGCAAGTGCCTCCAGTTAGATATAATCAAGTGCCTTTGCAATGATAACATATACTAGCTGGAACCCGTCGAATTTGACGGTCACTTTATTGACTGTAATATTCAAAAATAAATGGGAACAAGGGCATAGCCAGGATTTTCATTAGGGGGGGGGCAGGACATGGAGTGTAACCGGAGAATGCCCGGTTTGTCATAATCAGACCCTATGACTAGTTCATTTTAGGGGGGCAGCTGCCCCTCGCTGGCTACACCCATGAATGGGAATGATCAAGAATGTCACCAAGGTCTTGAACAAAACTAACAGGAAAAATCAAAGAGCGACGCGGACGGAACATGACTTGTGACAAAAAGTAAACAAAAGGCTTCACGCCAGTTCTTAGCAACTGTACAATGACGATGGAATGATTGAAATCTTTAAAATTTGTTTTTAACTATCTTCATTAAGTAAAAAAAAAAAGAAGAGTTGATATTAAATGACGAATGAGCAAATACAGTTACAAATTCTAATTGAGAATTTCGTTGAAGACGATATTTTGGGTAAAGTCATCGACATCGAAACGTCCAGGTGAATTCTCTTAAATGATCTTGACTGCCACATCATTCTTTGATCTAACCATTGAAAGAATGACATACAACATTCCATGAGAAAATGTGGGTGCAGAAAGGTAAATGCCAAAAGTATGAAGCGAAAATAGTGAAAAATTTCGGAATTCTGCAAGCGACAAAAAAAATCTAATCTACCAAATGGCGATCGCGCGCTCCCTGCTTTATTTGCCTTTTCTCAAGCTACCCTCGATGGTAAAGATCCAGTATCGTTCAGAAAGCTGAAAAATTAAAAAAATAAAAGATAAATCGCTAACTAAAGAAAGTTTTTTAATTACTTTAAATAAAGAAGGAGTTTATAACTGCTGTGAATGTCGTTAACCACGATGTATTTGTGTGGAGAAAAGTTTGAAAAAAATCTGAAACACTTTCATTGTTTAAATATTCACTAAAGTGCTGTATATTAAAAGCATATCATAATCCATACGCCATCCCTATTTTTCTTCCTTGTTTCATTAAATTAAAGAGTGTATCATTATTCATGGCCGTGCCGTATTTTTCTTCCTTGTTCCACAAAACACTTCTTTGGAATCAAAATCTATAGCTGCTAAAACTGTTTTACAATCTTCGCCAAGCATATTCCAAGTATACTTCACCATTTTAAATACTGTTCGGAATGAGCATCATAATCCATGAGTGTGCTATATTTGTCTTTCTCGTTGCATAAAACACATCTTTGGAATTAATATCTATATTAAATTTGCCTACTAAAGCTATTTTACAAACATCGACAGGCATGGTCGTTTTTTTTTTTTTTTTTTCCACAAACTTTGCGATCAATTATCAAAAATCGCAAACCTTGTCAGACTTATTCTCCGCCCCCCCCCCCCTTCCGCGTTATGTGGCAAACACATTTTAAAAGATTTTCACCGTGACAGTACATCTCTACAAAACCTGTCTACAAATCATATCGACAGAATCGAGTAGACAAAGTCTGGGCGTGAACGAAATAGCACCCTAGTGCTAATAAACGATAAAACGCTAAAATAAAGAAGGCCTTCTATGACAGCAAAATGTATTTAATAAACCACAATGTTATTTCTATGGCAAAAAATTGCACATTTGAAGTTCCGCCATGCCTGATCCTTTCGAATTTAAAATTTTTTCTCTTTAGATGACACATCTACGGACCAAGACCTTTTTTTAGACCTCTCAACCAAGTTTTTACACATAGCTGTTCTTTCAATTTAGTGGATACCGGAAAAACATGTTTCAAATTAATATATAGAAAAAAATTAAGGAAATAAGTGATAAAGCACCAAAATAAAGAAAGCTTTTATGATTTCCAGATGTATTTAATAAACCACAATATTATTTCTATGGTGAAAAATTGCACATTTGCCATTCCGCCATGTTTGATCTGTTCGACTTTTTCTATTTTTCTCTTTTGATCATACATCTACAGGCTAAGGGCTTTTTTAGACACTTTAAAAATTCTCTTACACCTAGCCGTTCTCTAAATTAGTGGATACAGTAAAAACACGTTCCAGATTAACAGATAAGCGATAAAGCGTCAAAATAAAGAAGGCGTTTTTAGCTGCCAACAATGAGTTTTAATAAACCACAATGTTATTTCTATGGCGAAATATTACCACTTTTGGAGAGTTATCGCCAAGTTTTTCGTCAAAAAATGAGTCTCCAAGACTGAACTCAATTTGGCAATATCTGCTATACTTCGTGAGAATTTGGCCAAAGCCTTTTAATTTAGAATGCAATTAATTTTTCTTTATGGTGAAGTAATTCGAAGTCGGTTTTCATTTCTTTTTTTTAAATCATACTTGCTTTTATTCTAATCAGAATTTAGAACAACACATTTATTATCACTACACACTGTTGCCACATAACATTTACAAACGTGCAATTTCTAACAAATATTTTTCCAAATAAATCAAACCTTGCAGAGCTTACGCATATGAATCGTCTGCCAACAATGGGGGTTAATAAACCACAATATTATTTCTACGGCAAAAATTTGCACCTTTGCCGTTCCGTCATGCCTAAACCGTTCGACTTTTTCTGATTTTCTCTTTTGATGGCACATCTATGGGCCGGGACCTTTCTTCAGACACCTCAACCGAGTTTTTACACCCAGCCGTTCTCTCAATTTAGTTGCCAAAAGAAAAACATGTTTCAAAATAATATATATTTTTTTTTAACTTGATCACACAAAATTATTTTTTTAGATTACACTCAATTTAGTGGTAATTGAATGAAATGCTTTGTTTTTGCATCCTAATGTGCCTTATTCATTTGTTAGCAACAATATATGTATAAATAAAGCATTTGTGTTAAAAATTGTTTTAATATAAACAATGCATTTTCACCTGATTTATCTTCTTTATTAGTAATTAGCAATAATGTTTGTATAAATAAAACATTTGTATTAATATAAACCAATACATTTTCACTTAACTTATCTTTCTTATTATGTATCTTCTTGAATGTGGTACTGTATAATACTGATTGTTTAATAAATCAAACCTTGCAGAGCTTACGCATATGAATCGTCTGCCAACAATGGGGGTTAATAAACCACAATATTATTTCTACGGCAAAAATTTGCACCTTTGCCGTTCCGTCATGCCTAAACCGTTCGACTTTTTCTGATTTTCTCTTTTGATGGCACATCTACGGGCCGGGACCTTTCTTCAGACACCTCAACCGAGTTTTTACACCCAGCCGTTCTCTCAATTTAGTTGCCAAAAGAAAAACATGTTTCAAAATAATATATATTTTTTTTTAACTTGATCACACAAAATTATTTTTTTAGATTACACTCAATTTAGTGGTAATTGAATGAAATGCTTTGTTTTTGCATCCTAATGTGCCTTATTCATTTGTTAGCAACAATATATGTATAAATAAAGCATTTGTGTTAAAAATTGTTTTAATATAAACAATGCATTTTCACCTGATTTATCTTCTTTATTAGTAATTAGCAATAATGTTTGTATAAATAAAACATTTGTATTAATATAAACCAATACATTTTCACTTAACTTATCTTTCTTATTATGTATCTTCTTGAATATGGTACTGTATAATACTGATTGTTTAATTAATTTTTTTCCCCTTAAAGTTGGTGAAAAATCTTACATGGAGTTTATGACAACTCAGAAGAATAAAGCAAATAATCCTCAATATGTAACTCGATGGTTTGTTTCCCCTGAATTTAAAAGACTCCAAGATAAATATAAAATTCCGCCAGGTATAACTGTGTTGGCTTATTTTTTCATTTCATTCTGATCTTTTTTTAAATATTAAATCATATTTCTGTGTAGATGTATTACTTGGTAAAACTGCTTTTGTGATAGTGTTACTTATGTGATTGAAGTTTATTTTGCCATGATGCAAAATAATTCAAGTACTGGCATAAAATAATTAATAGGTGTAGGAAAACTTTTCTATTGTAACAGTTCCTAAATAATCAGTGTTTTAGCTGTTAAAATTTAACCATTGTTGCAAAATATTTAACGGAGTTTCCCTTTTGTGTCATCCGATGCACAGAAGAGAAATTTTTATCGTTATACTTTTTTATGGTAAGAGCAAATTTTTGCAAACTTTTGTGTTATTTTAAACTTTGCAAAGTAATTGGACTATTCAATTTATTAAGCTGTAAAAAATGTTAAAATAAAACACAAAGGGAAAATTGATTATTATTATCGTTGTCTAATTACACTGCAGAGGAATAAACCTTCAAAAACCTATATACATGTCTGCAGAGTGGCATACCTTCATAAACCTATTGTTTGTTCTGTATTATGGGCAGAACTTTTTTAAAAACATATTAAACTGTTTTAATGTCAAAAAAAAAAAAGATATCTGTAAAACTTGTATCTCAAATCTAGTACATACTGTACCATGAGAACAAAAAGGATCAAATTTGTGGCTTTTCAGATAGAATTGTGGTACCTAAGCTGCAATTTTTAAAGTATGCTGTATTTAATTTCTATGTGGTAGAAATTAAATACAGCAAGTGTTTCGATGCATTTTATAATTTGGCACCTTATGAAAAGTTTTAGAAACATGAATGCACCATCATAAAGCATTTTTTAAAGTTAAAAATATCCTAAATACAGTGTTTATATTCAAAGAATGAAACAATTTCAATTAAATTTACAAAAGAAAAGCTTTTGCGTTGTAGTGAAATATAAATGTTTATTATACTGTTTAGTAAATGGGGATAATAAAATGTAATAAAAGGTATTAAGCTTTCTTATAAGAAAGATTAATGCAAAAGATGAATCTAATTTAGTGTAAGCAAATTCAGCATGACAAGCTTTATCTCCATGAATTTTTCTGACTTTTTATTTAAATATTTTTTACAGAAATTCTGCCTTCACCATTAATGCAATGAATAATTCCACTTAAAGCTAGCAAAAAAATTATTTCCTAGGTTAATGTTGTTGATTTTAATGATTCATTGTCTGCTTGTTGTACTTACCTTTAAGATAAAAATTGTGAAATTTGAATTTTTCAAAACAATGAATTTTTGAGAAAGGCAAAAATTTCACATAGTATAGTAGTTTTTAAGTGGCTTAATTTATGAAAATTTTGATCTAGGGTATTGAATTTCATGCCTGTTTTTGTGGCTTTATATAAAAGGCATATCTTGACTGTCAAACAATTTATCTTTTCTTCTAATTTTTTTATACATATTGAACAGATCTTGAGTAGATTAGTCAATTATGTGAATTCTAGGAAATTTTAGAAATATAAATTTAATTGGGGAAAAATGCCTGCCAAAACTATATAAAGATGATCATATTTTTTTAATGTACCAAATGTGTAAAAATATTTTTTTCATAAATTTCCTCATCAATCCACATAAAATTTTCATTTTAAGGACTCTAAAAAATTGTACTAAATTTAAAGTACATGAAAATGTACCTTGCTAGCTTTATTATTGTTGTTATTATTTATTTGTTTGTTTAAATACATGTAACTTGACACTTTCAAGAACTGAAACAATGATGAAAAGTTATAGAGGGGAATTGATTTCTGCAATTTATAACACAAGAGTAATTTCTTCACTTTTTGAGTAGTTTGGTGTTAAGAATCAATCCTATATGTACAGAAAATATTAGGTAATTTAGATTAGCAAAGAGACAGCATTTTGAAATAAAACATTTTTGGGGGATATTTTAGATAAATTTTGAGTATCTCTTAAAAATCTGAAGCATTATTTTGTAACTTTATATTTCTGGCAACGGAAACATACTTAAGAAGTTTTTATATTAATTAACTGTTGGATTATGATAATGATATGAGCTTCATCATAGTTATTGTATCTACCAAAGAAAAATGCTAAACATTCAGAAAATTATAACAAAAATTTTAAATATTAAAAATTTCAGAAATATTCTATGTAATGTCATGCGTCAGGATCAAGTTCTAAAAATACTCATAAAACTGTTGTTAAGAAATTGAAGCTATAAACATTTATACAAAATGAACCCAAAAAAAAAAATCCTTTATCTGATCAAGTTCATAGCTGTTAAAAAAAATATTTAACTCAAATGAATTATCAAAACATTTGTGCAGGAAATAATATTTGGTTTAATTAAAAATTAATATAATTATAGTGAAATTTTTGGGTTTTAACTGATAGTTTTGTACAGTTTTTTTTTTTTTTTTTTTTTTAAAGCCCTGCCTTGTACATAGCAAATATGTAAATTCTGGTTTTACTGGAAATCCTCTTGTTTTAACTGATTTTAATTAACTGAATTTAACAGTAAATCATTTTTTTCATTTAATTAATGTAGTTTAGCTATTATTTATTTAGTCAAATTTTAGTGCATTTTTCCTTTTTGTTATATAACACAAGCCATGTATTGTAGACTGTCAAACAGTTTGATTTGGCATTTTATCATTTTAATTTATGTATAAGATACTCCTTTTTGGGGAATTGAATTTAACAGAATCTTAGTTAAGGTCCTTTGTATAATCTTACTACTTTAGCTTTATTAGTTGCACTCTATTTAGTTAGTTAATTTTTAGTACAAATTTCTTTTTAAAAATACTCAACAGATCCTGCATTATGGACAACAAAAGATGTTAAAGTTTGGTTTGAATGGGCATCCTCTCACTTTAATGTACCAGATGTTGATTATAGTGAACTGGATTTAACAGGTCCACAATTAATGGATGTGAATTACAACAGTGTGTTGAAAAAAGCTCTAGGATCTAATCCTGGAGATCTATTCTGGACTCATCTTGAATTATTACGAAGATTTAAAATAGTTTGTAAGCATATGGCTCTTCTTGTTTTTTATCTAAATTAAAATAATAATGTTCATTGTAATAAAACTGTTCTTTAGGTTTATCTCTTCTGAATAAATTAGAGAAAACATAGAATAAGAGTTAACATGATTCATTATTTCTTTATGTTGAAATATTTATCTCCATGAAAAAAGTAACATAAGTTTTGCTGAATTAAATGTAAACCATTAGTTTTCTATGTAGCTAGTTTCTTTTACTTCAAAAAAAAAAATCTGATGTGAACACCACTTGACTTCCATCTGCCAGGCCCGCCGAGAGGGGACAATTGCCCTGTGCTCATGCCTGGAGGGCATGTGTTATGAATTTTTAGCATACAAATCCCCCAGGAAAATAAAATATTTGTGTCTCACGAAACCTTTTTTGGCTCATGCAGCTTGGGGGACAGTAACTTCTGAATTAAGCATGGAAAATATTTTATTTAATTATTCTGGAGCTCTTATTAACATTATTACGGTTTATACTGCCTGCGGTGTTTGCAAACATGTATAACCATTTGGTAACAAATTTTAAAATAACTTAGTTTTTAAATAGTACTATGCATTTAAAAAAGATTTGGATTTAATTGCATCAAGTTATTCTCTGTATACATTCAGAAAGAATTTCAGAATTATATGTACATTACTTTAAAATATTTTTGATAAAATACCTGCAATTTGATGAAGTTTTATCATGCACAAGGTTTTTATATATGGCCTATGGTAAATTTAAAGAGTACTAATCTAAAGTGCTTAAAAATATTTTCTGGCAAAAAAAAATGACTTTTTTCCTTTGGGGGGGGGGGGGTTATATATATATCTGCCCTGGGGCCTGAAATTCCTGTTGGCAGCCCTGCATGTACATCTATTAAATTATCCACATTTTTGATACAGTTTATTTAAACCCACTTCATTTAAAAGGAAGTTACAGTAGTTTTCAGTGAAATAATTTTTACAAGCTTTTGCAGTTAGCAACAGACTAGCAAGATTTGGTTCTGTGTCGCATGTTGCAGGTCATGAAGAAGTATTTCAAGAACAAAAAGATTTCATGTCTTGACTCGCTAGGAATTCACCCAATCTAAAAGTTATTGGAAATCTGTGTGCTATTGTAAAAACTGGACTTCATATAACGGATTTGCAACAAAAACAAAACTAATAGAAGCTGTAAATCAGATAGGGTTACAAAACCAGAAAATATCAGAAAATTGTAAAAATCTGGTTGATTAAATGACAAAACGTTAAAAAAAACATCGTGAAAGCCTAGGGAGGCCATATTTTCTATTAAAAATCATGTAAATGCAATTCTTTCCTCCCTTTTTTAATTGTTTTTGACTGGGGATGTAACGAATATTCAGCTACTATTCGGTATTCAGCTGTTTTACCGAATATTCGGTAAGCCAAATACTGTACAGGTATTCAACTAATTAGTTATGGCCAAATATTGTTACATATTCAGCTGAATAATTTCAGAACAGAGACAAAAAATATTTTTTATGTATTTTTAAATAATGTATTTACAAATAATATTACTTAGTTACACTTAAATGTGTTAATTTCATATTATAAGATATCCTAAGTCATTGAATTTTAATCTGAATGAAGTATAATCCAATGTATTTAATAATATTACAGAAATGCAAACTTTTTAACTTGGTGACACTGCTTGACTTGGTTTTCTACTTTTCTTTATGGGGTGGGGGTAGGGGGAATCTTTTCAGATCCTCAATTACAAACATAATTTTGAAAAGCAGCTAAATATGTTTTGCCCAGATGCTGTAAAGCCCAAAGCATGATATGATTATGCATAATTGCCTGATTAATCACATTTAGTATAACATATTTATTAAATTATGACTATTTCAAAATATAATTCTGCTGCTATTATTGTTTGTAAAAGATATTTTTTTCATGACCAAGATTTTTGAGTTTTACAGATAATATACTGCTGTGTGTTTTTAAGTACCTACAATTAATGTAAAATGAATTTTAATTAGTCTTTATTTAGTCTTTAATTACAAATTTGAAAAGCGACATTTTATTTGCAATTAAAATGAAATTTAATAAAATTTAATATTTGGCCTAAACTATATGCCGGATATTCAGTATTCGGCCTGAGCTATTGGTCGAATATTCAGTATTCGACCAAATTACTATTCATGACATCCCTATTTCTGACCAACAAATGGTTTGTTTAATTTATAACTGTTTTACATTAATTCACGAAATGCTGTAATACTTCAATTTTTACACACACTTTTGCAGTTTTTTCACTTGTTCCTGTAAAAGATTTATGAATATTGCATTCGCTATTTTGGGCAATA
This sequence comes from Cheiracanthium punctorium, assembly GCA_038373885.1. Lineage (NCBI taxonomy): Eukaryota > Metazoa > Arthropoda > Arachnida > Araneae > Cheiracanthiidae > Cheiracanthium > Cheiracanthium punctorium. The sequence goes on from JAWZYV010014243.1 coordinate 24,386, forward strand.
TTGTTTTGTAAACTTCTCTAAAATATGTTATTTATTTTTAAAAATTAACAACTGCTAAATGCATTTATATGCAATAACTGATCATGAACTTTTAATGTATTGAAATTCTTTTGGGTAATCCGATAAATAAACTACCCAGTTGATTTTAATTGAAAAAGGAAGTGTTCAACTAGATGCTACAACAGCTCTGAATACAAAACTTCAACATTCTGTGGGTGATCATTTTTTGAGTGGTGCAATATGTGTATATGCATACAGAGGTCATGCCAAAACTGGTCAAACTGGGTTTTACATACATATGTATATATGGCGATCACAAAGAAACTTGTCTGAATGATTCAAGGATGGCCAAAATACATATTTCTGTCAAAATGTGATTACCAAAATATTTCACAATTATTGTACTTTCTTTACTGCACACAAGGAAATAAAAATAGTCATAGGTATAATATCAATAAAAATGGTCATTGCTCATATCAAGAGGAAACATGCACTCAACTTTGTCTGAAAATCATTTGTTTCAAAATGTAAGGGAAACTTTTCTTTTGTGCTGTTGAATTTGACTGAGTTTACATAAGTTTTTGCTGAAAGCAGTCCTTTGTCAATGTTTTGCTATTTTAGTATCAATATAATAATATCAATAAATATATAAAATAAGCATTCATTTTCAATTTTATAGCTGTTCTTGAACAAGCACCAAGTTTTCAAAGCACACAGTGTGATAATGCCAGTACAACAAAAAATCCTAAAAGTCGCAAACCTCCTCGAATTGGAGCCCCTCGTATAGCTCATGAAGGTAGCCCAGGTAAATATTTTATTCACTTCATGTAACTAGTTATGTGAAAAGCAGAAAATTTGTTTAAAGACAAATCTACATTTTGGATCAATCTGCTTAAAATTTTGCTCAGATACATAAACATTAGCAGAGCAATAAGTATAAAGACACATTTCATTAAAGATGGGTCATTCTTTTTTTTTTTCCCTTGTTCATTTATTATCTTCAACACAAATTTAATCTGATGCCTGATCATTGAAAAGATGCTCCACCAGAACCCAGCAATTGTGCAAGCACAATGCTGGGCCTCAGTGAAGTAAAAATCTAAAAATCCCATGTTTCTTAATTTTTTTTTTTAACCATATGAAGTTGAAAGTAACTTTAGTTTACCAGCTTGAATTTTGCACAAATATGTAGAAAAATACAAAATTAAACTGTGTAAGTGTTTTCTTTTTTTCATTTACAGGGGTTGATGCAAACAAAAATTAGGTCCGTTTTGTGGCCCCTTCACAAAATTACAATAGATTAAAATGGCTCTTTACTGGCATTTTACTGTACATTTAATCTGTTTTATCATTATTTTAACAAAAAAAAAGTTACTTTTATTATAGATTGGTATGAAAATTCAAAAAAATTAAGTACTTAAATTCGCAAAAATAAACAATTTTCAATAAGCAAAAGTGGGACCAAAAAATTTCCCCTGATTTACGTTAATTATTAAATTAAACCTCATCCTTATTTCTACACAAAGATGGTTACCTCACTTAGCATACTATAAATGTATGCTTGTTAGTATATGATTTGATTTTTGAACTGTTTTGATCCATATTTTATTAAACATCTGCACGTCTAATTTATGAGGAAGACATGTTCAGGCTATCACTACACTTTGATATAAAGTTGAACTTACCAATGTTGATGACAGAATTTCATTAATAAGCTATGAGATAGGATGATTTGTAGCTTTTGTAAAAGAAAATATAGAACTTAAGGCAAATTATAATTGTACTGATATTTTCTCATTTTTAAACGACTGCAATTTGTTTTTAAAAAGAACAAACTTGAGGTAGCCTGTTGTATATTTTGATTTATAAAAGTGGCATCTGACTTCTAAACATTTGCGTTACAATTATCTGTGATTATTGTTTGTTTTTTTTTTTTTTTTTTTTTTTCCCTTGTGTTTCATAGGATATAGTGGTCAGATACAACTGTGGCAGTTTTTATTGGAACTGCTTACTGATAAAGAATATAGAAATTTCATCCAGTGGGTTGGAAATGAAGGTGAATTCAAGTTAACTAATCCTGAAATGGTAGCACAACTGTGGGGGCAGAGGAAAAACAAGCCCACTATGAATTATGAGAAACTAAGCAGAGCCTTGCGTTATTATTATGATGGAGAAATGATTGCTAAGGTGACTATAAAATGTTCAGTGTGTAATGTTTAATTAGTGAAATTTATGTGAATATCAAGCTTTTAAATAAGTTTCTTCATACAGCACCAAAATAGCCTTACAGTTTTGTATGAATAGAAAATTGTGAAATGATTATATTTTGTTTGATTGTAATTTAAGGTTCTACTTTTGTATATGCATTTTTAATTTATAATGCAAGGCTGCTTAAATTAGTACTATGCTGCTTTGTAATTTGCTGGAATGCAAATCACAATTTTTTTTTCTGTACAGATTCTAGTTGCTTTTTTTTGTTGCTGTTGTTTTCTTTATCATAGTAGGGATTTAAATCTTTATATGCAGAGATTTAATTTAATTTTATTTGTTGTCTTTTTCCTCTAGTTAAAATTGTGAGTATTTCCATATTTTAGGCCTGTAACTAGAATCTACATCACATTGTAAATACTGAAATGTGCCTTTTAACAAATTTCAGGATCCAAAACATTTATTTATTTAAGAGAGTTTATCGGTCCATAAATTTGAACTTTTGAAACATTTCAAAAATCTGAAAATTTGTTCAGATTTTCTTGCTGTATCAAGGATTTATTATGTGTGTTTCATATATGCATGTCCTTTTTATGTACCCATATTATGATGATTAATATGCCTTTCTTAAAAATAATCAGTGTTTGTATTTTCTTCTTTTAGGTTCATGGAAAACGTTTTGTTTATAAATTTGTGTATGATTTGAAAAGCCTTCTGGGTTATGATGCATCACAGCTGAATAGATTAGTTACTGAATGTGCATTGAAACAACAGACATCCAGAATTGTTTCATTTCCTACTGCTGATTCGAGTATTTCTAGCTGATAAATGTATGTTTCTTATAAATGACTGCTGCAGTGGTGTTTGTATTAGTATTATACTTGTGGTGCCAGCGTATGAAAGAATCGGGTAGGCCCAAAATAATAGCAGCTATTTCTCCTTTTTTCGTGCAAAGTGGTAATTTCAACCTAAGTTACAGTTTTTAACCTACAGGGGGTACTTAGAAGTACCATAAATCTTTTTTTTTAATTATTTATTCTTTGTAACCATTTTTTTGTAAAATCACTACTATATTTGATCAGCTTACATTATGACTGCATGTTCTATTAAAGTAAGACTTTCTTAAATAGGTAGCTTTCTGCTCACTTTCTAATCATATCAAGCTGATTTAAAAAAAAAAAAAAATGAACAAAAGTAAATTTTTAGGCATTGGTTTTATTATTAAAGGATTAGATTTCTTTAAATCGTGTCATTCAAAATATTACTTGGCTTCTTCAATTTTGTTTGTACTATACTCTTTTGAAAAATACTCATTAATTGCTTATGAAACACTCATCAGATTCATAGCTAGTGTTTATTAATTCTGTCCTCAACTTTTTTTTTATGTTACATTAATCAGTATGGATCATTTATTAGCTGACTCTAACAAAAGAAATGAAACAGTTTCAAATTGATGTTCTTGGCAGTTCTTAATTTGGTAGATAAAGGCTTAAAAATAGATGACACTTCATAAATAGTATAAATTTTATTTCACGTGCAGTATTTTATAAAATATATGGGTAGTAGTTCTGCAGTTATAAACAGAACCATTTTTCAAGAGGAGGGATAAGTTTTTCTATGAAAGGTTTATCATCTCCCATACAATCTCTATTAAGTAAAAAGACCCAAATAACAAACAGTGTGGAAGAAAATTTTTAGCTGGCTTTTGCTTTTGTATTGTAGTTCAAAAACTAACAAAATAAAAGTTTGCTACAGTATTTTCTAAGAAAAAAGAAAAGAAATGAACAATGGAAGTGCAAATTTGATCAACTTCTATACCAAATTATTGGTTGAGCTCAAACCTCATGGGTCTAATACTTGGCACTACTGTTTCTCTCGGTAGTTAAATTTTTATGTGTACTTTCAAATTTTATTGGGTTAAAATTTGAATGCAAATTAAAGTGACTTTTCATTTATGCATTGTCTTGGAACCATTGTCACTGCCTGTGTCTCTCAGATATATGCAAAATTTTCTGTGCATAATAAGCAGGGTCTCTCACTTACGTATGCTTTTCTGTTAGGCACAATTTTCATTTGTTTCCTTAAAAACATATAAGTGAAAAAATTTAATTTTAAGTGTCACAATATTAAGCTTATAAGATCAAACCAAAATATCAATGTCCATTTTAGTGTACTTTTGTACATATTAGAGCAATTGTAGCTTAATATTAATAAATGATTATAAAGGGTTTTTTGGGGGTGGGGGGGGCTACTCCAGATAAGGTTTTTCTTTTACAAACCATAGTTACCCTGCTATTAAACATTAGTCTCTAATAAGGCTCAGATTATTTATTAGATTTTTTCGAAGGTGTAACTACAGTTAAGCGCAATGTTATCCCCAATGAGGGGCAATCTATGATATGAGCCTCTTTGAAATCTAAACTTACTATATCAAACCGACATTTCATGCCTACTTTGTATTTTTTTTTAAATAAATACATGATTGAATAGCTATGTGTATCCCAAGGGTGTTGTAAACTGCAAAAATCTTTACAGTTGGTTCCTTCAGAAAGTGTTCTTCCTATGAAGAGACACCCTATTAGCCCTTACAACTCAATTTGTGCTTGTCACTGTTAAATAATATTACTTACCTTTTAAAAGGTCCTTTACAAAGGTAAGCTTTTAAAAGCTCTTTTGTATTGTAGTACAAAAACTAACAAAAAAAAGTTTGCTTCAGTATTTTTTTAAGAAAAAAGGAAGGAAATGAAATAAAACAATGGAAGTGCAAATTTTATAAACTTCTATACCAAATTATTAGTTGAGCTCAAGCCTCATTCTAAGTCACATTAAATAGTAACTTGAGCGTATCTGAAGCATAGTAAAGCTCACATACGCAGTTACTAAGTTATGTTCTTTTCATCGCTAAATGCAATCCTTACCAGATGCCAGCCGTTTGCTGAATGGTTTGTTTACACTTTTGCTTCTGCGGACATGTTGCAATGGGATGATGTTGTCACAGTCAGTAGCCGTAATTTTACGCTAACTGCATGTTTTGGCGAATATAAATACTTATGCAAATGTGTAGCAATTAGCTTTTAGTTTTACCTTGCTTCGTTTGACTAGCTTGCTCTTCCTTTTTCCGTCTTTTAGTGAAATGAAAGCTCCAGTATTGGTGTGGTAATTATGCTTGTTATCTGTGCTAATTTACTATGATTAAATTAACTGTAATTAATTTTTTTTATACTTTTCTTCAATAAAAGAAGTTATTTTAAACTTTTTATGAGTCATCAATTCTAATAAGTTTTATAGCTCTGCTAAATTGCTGTATAAAAATAGTAATAGACTATACCACCATTGTTTCGTGAGTGAAGTACCAGTTTTTTTATTTTTAAGTCTCACTTAGCAAACACACCCAAGTGGGAATTGAACCTACACCAGTGGTTTGCAAGGATGGTATTCAGTGGCAGATTCAGAAATTTATTTTTGGAGGGGCTAAGTTTTTGTAAAAAGCTTCTTTGACCCAAACAAAATGTAAAAAAAATAAAAGAAATGAAAGTCTGAAATACTTTTACATCTTAAATGTGCACTAGTGTGATTAAGAAGATTTCATATATTAAGAAGATATCATAATCTATGTTTTTTTCTTGCTTGTCTTCCTTGTTCCATTACCATAATCCCATGTGTGAGCCCTATTTGTTTTCCTTATTACATTATGTTGGAAAGTGTATCTTAATCAATGAGTGTGGCATATTTGTCATCTTGGCTTTATAGAGCTGTCTTTAGAATTGAAATCTATCGAAATAGCTTACTAAAACTGTTTTACAATCTTCGTGAAGCATATGCTAACTGTATATCACATTTATTTATACTCTATAGACACTAATTAATGATCCATTAAATAAACAGTTGGGCTTGTCAATTTCTCGCCAAATATAGTCTTTCCCCAAGATCCATCACTGGAGGTATACTAGCCACCTTACATGCTGGATGGCATGTAAGGCAGCTAGCATACCTCTAGTGGTGGATACAGGCTGCGCTACAGTGGTGGATACGCCATACATGCTGAATGGCATTCATGATAATGTAAGCCTAAATTGAATAGCTAAATTTAAATAATTTTGAGATAAAAAAAATTAACATTTTATTAAATGCGCTAGTAAAAATTTTACTGTATCCTGAATAGGGCTGGGCCAATTGATAAATACCGACATATCGGTTTTATTTCAACATCAGATATCCCATCTTCCCATTTTCATTTCAGTGAAATCTCGAATTCGATAAAGTTCAAAAATACAGGTCGGCGATAAGAAAATCCCGAGATTGATACCAGCTTGTGATGCTTTTGCTACTGCTTTCTCTCCGTTGATGGCTATACCGAATCATGGAAAAAACAGCAGCTTCACTACAGGAATTGCTGCTGAGTGTTTGTTATCACAGAGAATAGTTTTTTCCTCCCTCGGAGCTCTGCAGAAAGAAAGCAGGGTACGTTAATTTCGAAGGGCATGTAGTGTATAGTGTGTCGTTCTGCTGGCGGAAGATATCTAGGCGCAGTAGTAGTTATTATTTAACGATGATTTTGAGTGAAGTATATTATGATGGGCGAATGTCTATTTCTACAGACAATAGAGCTGCTGACATTTGGTTGGATCGTTAATATGATAGAGCAAATGTTTTATTGGAAATAATAATTTAATCTAAGTGCAGTACCGTGTACATTAACAGGAGCTGGTGCATGTAAAATCTGTTGTGGCTCCTAAGCCCCACATGTACAACACCTTTGGAGGTCTCTCATAGCTTAAAGGAAGATCATGGTCATCCAAGCTGCCAGCCTTCAGCATCAAATCTATATGTATGGTTTATTAGCCTAATTACCATAATTAATTAATGTATATCTCGGAAACTATCCATCGGAGCACGTTTTTATTGATTCTTTACCCCCCCTAGACTCTGCACCCCCATTGATAAATAAAATTTCGAATGCTTTGACACCAAACTTAACCTTTTAATTTTACAGGCCCAGGGGGCATACGAAGCTCCCCTGTATTTTCAATTTGGGCATTTTAAATGCTAGCTACCTCCAGCGGCATCTCCAAACCCTGGAAATTGTCCCAAAGCCAATTTCTACATGTTTGCAGTCCTTTTAAGCCTCAATCATGGTTAATTAGTCTAATTACCATAATTAATTAATGTATTTCTCGGAAACTATCCATTGGAGCACGTTTTTATTAATTCTCAACCCCCCCCCCTTAAGAACCCCCATCGTTACTTAAAATTTCGAATGCTTTGACACCAAACTTAACCTTTTAATCTTACAGGCCCAGGGGGTCATACGAAGCTCCCCTGTATTTTCATTTCGGCAGTTTAAATACTAGTTTTACTTGAACTGCCCTCCGATGGCATCTCCAAAGACTGCAAACCGTCCCAGAGCAAATTTTCACATGTTGGCATAGGGCTGGGCCAAAAATCAATATTTACCGAACTATCTGATTTATTCCAGGATAATAAATTTGATCTTCCCATTTTCATTTCAGTGAAATCTAGAAAACAGTAAAGTTCCAAAAATAGCAGCCGCCGATAAAAAAAATACCGAAACCGAATTCTGATAGTTTTCCAGCAGTGATCAACACTACTAAAAACTAACACATCAATCAAGCATTCCCGAGACTGATTACAATACTGAATAAAGAATTTTGTGGGATTTGTATGGAGCCTGCAAATCCATAGCTGTTGGTCGGCATATTTCATTCAGTTGGAAACAGTTGACTTTTTTGTTGTTGTTTACAGCGAATTCAGATTTTTATGATAGTATTTGTATTTATACAGTTTTTTTAAAAACTGAAACTTTTCAAACTATATTTATATTAATCTGCCATTAAATGATATGAACTGAGACATATGAAGGGTCCAGGGTTAAAACCACTTTACAGCCCTTTTTTCGAAAATGAGATAGTGGTGCCATCTTCTAGCTTTAAATGAGCACTATCACCACTTGAATTATTTTTGGGGTAGAAACACTATTAAGAAAAAGAAACAAGCTATGGTATAATAGGGAAAACCACTTTACTGCGGGCCCTCGAAATCGTTTTTCTCAGAAGCAAAATTTTATTGTAAAGTCGTTCTACCCCTGAACCCTTCATATATTAATTTTAATTAAATAAAGTACCAGCAATTACTCATTAAAATCTATTTTAATTAATTTTTGAATATAGAAAGTGGTATTATGGTTTGTTTATTTGATTGCTTACATTTCAAAAATACTGAAATTAAGTGTGAAAAATATCAATATATTGTGATATCGCGATATAAGATGATATCGATATCAATATTTCAAATTCCAATATCGTCCAGCCCTAATCCTGAATATATATTTTTTACTGCTGTCTGTAAACATCATTCAATTTTCTATTAAAAAAAAAAAAAAAGTCTTGTCTTAAAGTATTCAATTGAGATGAAGTTTGTAAGCACATTTGCAAACAAAACAAATTAATTTAGTTTTTTAATCTATGGATCTTATTAAACTATTTGTTGAAATGTTTAAACATTGTATAAAATCTGCAATAATGTTACTCATTACTTCTATAAATATATTTTTGTGTCAATGTATCCATACTGTCTATTTATTAGTCACTATGCAATCAATGTACAGTTATGTGTAAAGACTGGCATACTTTTGTACAAAAAATGCTTAATAAAAACAAGATTTTATATTTTGATATCTCATTTGGAGTTCTTTTTGAATTTTCATATTTTTGTAGTCGTACATTTTAAAAGTCAAAGTGTCTGTCAATCTGGGGGTGCGCAAGGCCCGCCTCCTCGTGGTGCACCCTGGTAACGTTGCTGGCAATGGCAACGGCTAAGTGGCCTTACCTGTTAATATGGACGTGGATATTAACATTGATGATACTGCATCGCTCGTCGCGCAGTCTAAAAAGGAGCGCGTTGGGGGTTTAGGCAGAGGGCCCCCTTCGAAAAATGTTTTACAGTCTCCCGACGTTGAGGATTTAGGTAGAGGGTCCTCTTCGTCAGATGTTCTACAGTCTCCAAAGGAGGGCTTCGGCTCTCAAACGAGGGTTGCGGCGGTGGTTTCCACTGCCCTCCCTTCTTCTAAACAACCCTGCCCCACCACGGATGAAGGCAGTGCTGCTCACGAAAGTGAGCAACCTCCTGAGGCTGTGGAAGAGTGGCGGAGTGTTGTTTCCAAATCCAAAAAGAGGCGGCTAAGGAAGAAGGCTAAGGCCATGACTGAGGCTGAGAAGCCCCGGTCTGACCAGTTGGCTCAGTCCAAAGCTGCTAAGAAGGATGAGGGTCGCAAGAGGCAGAGGCCTGTCTCGGGCACCCCATCTCCTGCTGTGGCAAAAAAGAAGAAGTCTGGTGTGGGGTCTCTCCAATCTGGCTCTTTTGCTCAGGTCCTCAGCGGAGTCAAGTTGGCTGTTGTCAAGGTCTCCTTCCCCAAGAGCAAATTGCTCAAGGAGTGCAAGGAGAAGATTAATGCTGAGATCCTTCGGTTAGTGGACTCGATCCCTTTGGACGGGCAGCTGCCGAGGATCTCTAGTACAGGACTGCAGAGCGGAGCACTGATTGTTCAGTGCGATGATGTATTCACCTCTGAGTGGGCCAAATCTGCCTTTGACGGCAACTCTCGGGTTCTGGATGGTGAGGCTTTGAAGGTCTTGAAGGCCAGTGAACTGCCCAAGCCCGTTAAGGTTGCTTTTAAAACCAAAGATAGAGTCACGAAGGAGCCAGAAGTTTTGCTGAAGCAGCTGAACTGGTTTAACCCATTGCTGAAATCGACCGAGTGGCGCGCTCTTCACTTTAGTGAGGAACCCTACTCGACTAGATGGATCTTTGAGGTTGACTGTGAGGCTGCTGAAGCGATTCGGAAGGCAGACTTCAGTGCTCATACGGGGGTGGACCGGGGTGTCTTCAAGATACTCCGGGACCCTAATAAGAAGCCTGCGTCGGCTGCGGCTGCTTCGGAAGCTGCTTCAGATGTGGAGGAGACTGAGGACGTGGTTATGTCATCCGACGAGGGCCACGCCTCCTCTAAGGTGAGTAGTGTTGGTCTTTCTGGGTTGGGTGAGTTAGGTATTCACTCAGACTCCGATTCTACTCTTCAGCCTCTCTCTGGTGATGAGGCTGATAAGATTTTGGCTGTCGAGGGTTTGGAGGAGTCTGTGCACTGCCCCAGTCCTACCAGCTAAATTACTATATGCTTTTTCTTTCTTCCTGCTTGTGCTATGGATTGTATTAATGTTGCTCAGATTAACCTCCATCACAGTAAGGATGCCTCCGCACTTCAAGTCTTCTAAGTTTTCCTTTTTTGGACAGCCCATTGCATATTCTTCTTCGGTGAAGTTTTTGGGTGTTTACTTTGACTCCCATTTGGGGTGGAAGAATCACCTTGATTACTGTCTTGCTAAGGCCAAACGAGTCTTTTGGGCTTGTAGAAGTGCTATTGGCAGGACTTGGGGCCTGAGTCCTCTGTCTATTCATTGGATCTACACCATGATTGTTCGCCCGATCATTGCGTATGGGTCTATTGTTTGGTGGTCTAGATCTTCCTTAGTTTCATCTAGGAAGGATCTTACCCGTATTCAAAGGATGGCGTGTTTGGCTATCACGGGTTGTCTTCGTACAACTCCTACTGCAATCACTGAATTGCTTTTAAAACTTTTGCCTCTGCATTCTTTTATTGAGGCTGAGGCCCTGGTCTGCAGAAAGAGGCTTATGGACCTGGGGTACTGGAAGGGTTATTCGCAATACCTTTCATGGGGTGATCTTGATTCATCTATGTTGACGCATCCTCTCTGTTGTATGCCTTCTGATAATATGCTTGTCAGGCATGTTTTTGACAGATCTTTTTCCGTTCGTTTCCCCTCTAGCGATGACTGGCGAAAGCCTCCTATTTATAGTAAGAACAGGTGTAGCGTTTGGTACACTGATGGCTCCAAGCTTGGTAATCGTACTGGAGCTGGAGTTTGCTGTCCGGACACTGGCATTAAGCTCTTTTATTCTCTGGGCCTTCATGCCTCTGTCTTTCAGGCAGAGGTTTATGCTATCCTTATGTGTAGTGTTTTCTGTTTAAAGGCTGGTTACTCCAGGAAGCATATCTTCATTTGCTCTGACAGTAGGGCTGCTTTGTTAGCCTTACAAAGCACTGCTATCTCCTCCTACTTGGTCTGGGAGTGTTACTTGGAGCTTTGCAAGCTCTCTCGTCTCAATAAGGTTACTCTGTATTGGGTTCCTGGCCATTCTGGCATTCCCGGCAATGAGATGGCTGATTTCCTTGCCAGGGCGGGCTCTAGTTCCTCTTTTGTTGCCCCTGAGCCGGTTCTAGGCATCTCGGGCAAAAGTTATAGGGATACTGTTCTTAACCACTTTCGGAGGCTTCAGTATTCTAACTGGCTTAATTGTGATGGCCAGAGGCAGGCTAAAGAGATTAATCTTGGCTTCCCTGGTGACAGATGCAAGGAACTTCTGCGTCTCAATAGGTCCAGTCTTCGTAGGGCTATTGGTCTGTTAACTGGGCACTGTTGCCTTAAAAGGCATCTAAATATAATGAAGATTGTCGATGATCCCACTTGTCGGGGTTGTCTTCTTAAACAGGGTGTCGACAGATAAGGGAAATCATAGAAAAATCAGGGTACTTTATCGATCTGGAAAAATCATGGAAATATCAGGGTACTTTATCGATCTGGAAATATCAGGGAATTTTGTAAAAATATTTAAAAATCAGGGAACTTTCGTTTTTGCCTAGTGAACTAGATCATTTTTAACTGTCAATCTGATGCGCAGCTCCGTTCTGGATCACACGATACGCAACTGATGCACAGATACAAACATTTTACGAATCCGATACCAGAATACAGATCATACGAGAACATAGAAATATGAATCAGAGACTCAAGTGATGTAGGCACTATCACTATACGAATCCGAAAAGCCGCATGTATTCGGACTCGTTCTAAGATGCGGATCATACAAGAAACTGGATATATGAATCATATCGGCATGTGAATCAATTTCGCATGTGAATTGCTTCCTGAATAAAGTCATGGGTAAAATGAATGGTAAAAGATGATTTAGTCTTCTACTGCGCCGTTGTGTTTTTTTAAGGGATGGGATATTTGAGTGATGCCTGCTAAGCTCCCCCGCAAGACGATTTTTTTTTTTATAGACTAGGAACCTAGGCCCCCAGACTCGCTACGCTCGCTTTTCGTATGAGGCATTCGGCCCCTCATCAGGCTTATTCGTAAAAAAGACATAATTTCAACAGACAAAACCCGAAGATTGGATCAGATAGAATGTTACTGAGCTAAGCTACACATTGCTTGGTTCTTGCATCTTCATTGGTACATAAAAATTTAAACTTCACACTACAGTAGACCCCCTCCCCCTCATAACACGGAAGATATTTTGTTATGGGAATCCGTGTTGTACGGGTCCTGAGCTAGACTCCACCTGGAGTGAGGACTCCGCTAATAATCGCTGGAAAAATTATTTGCACTCCTCAGAAACACAATGATATTTAATGTTGCCATTCAAAAGTTATATTAATTAGGAGCTAAAGCGTAATAAAATCAGAACATCTGTTTCAGCTGTATTTTTAATAATGTAAAACCTATTGGACACCTTGCAAATTTGCCACCCATGGCGATTTTTCATTATTTGGCGACTTTTCATTATTTGGCGATTTACACATGTTCACAACCTATAATTACTTTCATTTAAGGTTACCGGAAAACCGTTATCCATATTGTCATTTACACAATCGTTTGTAGATTGGCGTACTTTGCACCACGAATTATACCATCTCGTCGCGCTAGCAAATATCCAAAGTGTACTATAACTGCTATAATGGCATAGTTAACGCCGCCCAATATTTCTACTGGTAGCAAATAATCCAGCTGGACGAGAACCGGCTTTAAAATAATCTGCATTTTAATTATTTTTCATTTTCAAGATATTAGCTATTCTGTTCTGGAAAAACGAATAATCGCTCATTCTAAACTCCTGTTGTCTAAGCGAACTTACTATTTGAAAATTGTCAACTTTGTGTAACACATTTTGAGTTACTTATTTCATATAGTTTTTATTTTGGCGTAAAATGGGCGTAATTCTAACTCATGTTTGTAAATTTCACGCGATTCTAGATACTTGGAAACGCTTTGTTGCAAAGGAATGAATGATTTTATGCCAAATCTGGCAACCATTCGGTTTATTTTTTCAGTTTTTTATTAATATCTTCTAAAATAATTCGATTTTCGAAATTTAAATCAGCTTAGCAGGTTCCTCGGAATTTTTAGAATCTGTGGGCACCTTAGTCGAAACTCAAATCCCTACGGTTTAGGAGGAGATAGGTACACAAGCTTTGACAGCGCCAGCGGCCTTTACTTTTTTTTAGAATAGAGAGATAGTGCTCATTTTTAAGCCTTTTTACATATTTTTAAAAATTTCAAACGATACATTGATTGAAATAAAATAAGTTGACTAGTTGGCCAGTTTATTTTGATCAGTCATCCTTACGCTTAAAATTGAACACTATCTTTATAAAACGAGGAAACTTTCTGCTACATATTGTCTTTTAGAGTTCAACTAAATTTTATGTTTGGATTTATGAAACTGAACTACAATTTTATTAATATTAAGCATTTTTTTTTGGTTTTCTATTATTTATTTCCCTATATGAAGCATTCACCTGTTGGTGCATGATACACAATGGTGATTTACGTGAAAGATTATGGTATGTTATGTATATAATTAGTACTGGAAATTTGATAAAGATAGTCAGGGAAATCAGGGAACTTTTTTTCTCAATTTCTGTAGCCACCCTGTTAAAGAGGAAACTGCGTTGCACATCCTCTGTGAATGTGAGTACTTTTCGGCTTACAGGTTTGAGCATCTTGGGCGCCATGTCATTGAGCCCTGGGAGCTTCACAAAATGTCTGTTAGATCTATGCTGATGTTCGCATCTGCTACTGGGCTCTTTTCATAGGGCCCTTCAGGACTTTCCATTTTTTCAGGACTTGGGGTTGGTACAGTAGACCCATGGTCGCGGTGCCTGGCCCCTTGTGGGCCTCCCCGTCATAAGTCTGTCAATCTGAACGAAGTTTGAAAAAAGTTTTACAAAAATTGGTATGAAAATTTTCAAAAACAGATGTTGAAATTCACTAAAATAGATATTGAAATTCACAATCAACAGTTTTCCCAAAAATAGGACCATAGATTCCCCTGATTCCTAGATTGATCCCTGAGTATGTTTAACTATATTTTGTGGCTTTCAACATAAAAAATAATTATTTATTTATTTTTGAATTGTGCATTGTTGAAATAGGTTTGTCATTAGTTCATTATTTATTTTCATTCAGAAAAATGTATTCAATCATGATGATTCAACTTGTTAAAAATGTTGATTTTTTCATAAATTTGGCGCACCTTCGATATACCCCCTACCTCGATTTTTGGTGCCAAAGGCAGTATTCGACGGTGCCAAAAAAAAAAAAAAAAAAAAAAGAGAAGTGGCCAAAAATGGCTGTGAAACCATGTTTCTGAAACCGGAAAAACTATAAGAATTAGAAGAATTATACAAAAAATTTAGGGTTAAGAATGTAAACAACAAGAAAATTTAAGATTTGACGAACATAGAAGTGGCCAAAAATGCAGTTTTCGATGTCGCGGAAAATAAGTAAATAGCCGTGAAACCACGTTTCCGAAACTGGAAAAACTATAAGAATTAGAAGAATTCTACAAAAAGTTTAGGGTTATGAATGTAAACAACAATAAAATCAAGAAAATTTAAGATTTGATGAACATAGAATTCACGTTTTCGAACAAGAATTTAGGGCCATAAAAATGCGTTTCCGAAAGCGTAAAAACAATTAGAAATAGAAAAATTCTAGAAATAATTTAGAGTTAGGAATCTAAGCACGAATAAATTCAAGGAAATTTAAGAATTGATGGACACAGAAATTGCGTTTTTTAACAAGAATTTAAGAGTTAAAAATTTGAAAACCGTAACTTTCACAAATAATTTGATTTTTATGTGATGGGGTCTCTGCCCACCCCCCGTTCATTCTTGACAAAAAAATAGTCGCAAAATTGAAAAATAAGAAAACAAGTTTAGCGTTTTAAGGGAAAAGCCAAAAATTGTGAAGCCATTTGCCTGTACAAATAGCGCACAGTTACCGGAGTGAGGCACAATAGAGATGGCCAATGATTCGATGAGTCGAATCAGTGATTCGAATCTTGGTACTGAGTGGCTCAGTCTTTACACTCACTCTCTACTGATTCGAATCTCAAGCCCTCAAGGGAAATACATTCCAAGTGCGAAGGGAAGAAAAACTTATTTTCCCTTTGCCGTTCCCAGGGATTTTCCCTTACTCTTTCAACTCTTTTCGACTCTTTACGACTCCTTTCGGCTCTTTTCGACTCTTTACGACTCTGAGTCGATAGATGATTTGAAACAGTAAATGAGTGGGTGTGGGTGAGTTGGTCACTGAGTTGGTGCAGCAACGAATCTTTACTGATTCAGTGTTTCGCTCTGTTTCGGTGATTGTATACTATCGTTGAGATTCGTTAGTTTTTCGAATCTTCTATCGACTCAGAGTCGAAAGGAGCCGAAAAGAGTTGAAAGGATGTTTCATTTAATTGGAGGGGTTTTTTCGAATCTTCTATCGACTCAGAGTCGAAAGGAGTCGAAAAGAGTTGAAAGGATGTTTCATTTAATTGAAGTTTTTTTTTCCGAATCTTTGGTGTTTCATTTCTTGGTTGGTGGTCGGATTTTAAAGTTTTATCTGTCTGTGGGTGTGGAGTGGGTCGAACATCGTTTGCTTTTGGCGGGGGGCATAGGCGTTACTTCCTAAGGGCAAGAGGGGTCAATCTCCTCCCCGAAAAAAAAATTAAGAAAATCCCTCCTTCCAACTTGTCTGACTGATTTAATATTTGTTTAAAATTTAATGAAACATCCCTTTTCTACTTTTAACTTCAATATATATCCCCCTGCCCCCACCCTCAAAAAAAAAAAAAAAAAAAAAAAAAAAAACGGAACGTTAAGTTTACATGGTGGCGGATTTTCATGTGAAGGGAAATAGAATGAAATAAAGTTAGGATTGTGCTTGTCACTTTTAATGAAGGATACAGGGGCGGTATTAAGCGCTCTCACAAAAGGACTTTGTAGTAAGCAAAATAACATTTCGCTTTATTGCAGCAGATTTCGTTTTTTTTTTTTTTTACCTTGTTTTTCGTTTAAGGGGAATGATTTTATTTTCTTTCGTAATTCAGAGAAATACAAAATAGGGCCTAAAGCAGTGGCATAGTTAGTGTTATTGACAGTGGCGTAGCCAGGATTTTATTTCGGGGTGGGCTGGGTATCAAATTTAAAGATAAAGTTCAATTGTAAGCTAAGTAAAGGGTCCCATTTTTTTGGGGGGGGGGGGCAGCAGCCCCTCAGTAGGACTGGGCCAAAAATCGACATATCGGTTTTATTTCAACATCAAATATCCGATATTCCCATTTTCATTTCAGTGAAATCTCGAATTCGATAAAGGGCAAAAATACAGGCCGGCCAGGGGCATAGCCAGAATTTTTTTTATGGGGGGGGGTTATGAGTACTGCAACTCATATATATGTATACGTGTGTATGATAATGTAGTGAAGAATATACATTCTGTATGGCAAAAAATTCCTCATGGGGGGTTATGACCCCCCTAATCCCCCCCCCCCCTTGGCTACGCCTCTGAGGCCGGCGATAAGAAAATCCTGAGATCAATACCAGCTTGTGATGCTTTTGCTACTGCTTTCTCTCGGAAAGCTTCTTCTTCTCTCATCGCAGAAAAAACAGCTCCATGGTTATCCAGTCTAATTACCATAATTAATTAACGTATATCTCGGAACCTATCCACCGGAGCGCGTTTTTATTGATTCTCGACCCCCCCTACACTCAACACCCCACCGATACTTAAAATTTCGAATGCTTTGACACCAAACTTAACCTTTTAATCTTACAGGCCCAGGGGGTCATACGAAGCTCCCCTATATTTTCAATTTGGGCATTTTAAACACTAGCCTCCTCCGACGGCATCTCCAAAGTCTGGAAACCATCCCAGAGCCAATTTCTACATGTTTGCAGTCCTTTTAAGCCTCAATCATGGTTAATTAGTCTAATTACCATAATTAATTAACGTATATCTCTGAAACTATCCATCGGAGCGCGTTTTTATTGATTCTCGACCCCCCCTCTGGGACCCCCATCGATAAATAAAATTTCGAATACTTTGACACCAAACTTAACCTTTTAATCTTACAGGCCCAGGGGGTCATACGAAGCTCCCCTGTAATTTCATTTCGGGCAGTTTAAACACTAGTTTTACTGGAGCAAGGAGAGAGAGATGCTAACTGCCCGAGAACTCAGCGGAGAAGAAACCCGATGAATGGGTGAAGGGTGTTTAAATAGTACGGCTTTCGGCGCAGAGAGAGAGAAAATTTCTTTAGTTGTTTTATTGATTCAAGATTCGAATCACTGATTCGAATCATCAAAGTAGTGAGTGAGTCGAGATTCGAATCAGTAAAATGAGTCGAACCGCCCATCTCTAAGGCACAAGGAGCCTACTTCATGTGTCACTCCATAAAATGCATTAAGAACGTTTGCGTCAAAAACTGTAAAATGGTTCGATGCATAGATATAGGAATAGTGAACTAGATTGCGCACAAGGGGAGGAAACTTGTTGCCAGTGCACTTCCGGAGCCGACGACACGATAGTGGCAGAAAGACGAAAACGTCCCTGCTTACGACTGCTATGCAACAGCATTAATTTACATTTAAATACAGAATTGATGATTCGTTCAGAACCAAATTCAAAGAAAAAACATTTTGTTATGATATTTTGCTAGCTATTTTTAGTTTATTTTTGCTGTTAGATGGTCTAAAAATGTAACACATTAAAATAATCGATAAAATGTTTATTTTTGCACACAAGGAAAACAAAAACTTTTTCTGAACAAAGATGTGAACTGAAATTAAGTATCAATTGTGTATTGGAAGTACTAGGGTAAAAGACCGAGGTGTCATAGATCTCGTAAGAGAAAACTACGTTCATATCAAGGAGGGGGGGAATTGTGCTTCTTGTTACATTTTAAGAAAATCATAATATTGTGGCATAGTTTGGTGATTAAGTTTGGATCTTTCTTTCCCTCATAAATGTATTTCTAACGTTCTTGAGATTCAAATACACCTTCTTCTACTTTTTTTTTTTTTTTTTTTTTTTTTTTTTAAGCAAAAAGGCTATACTTAGGAAATTTTATCCCTTTTGAAGTGAGAGTCCAAAACGTGTTTTTTACACGTCCTTTATATCTTAAAAAGGAACCGATTTCCAAAAAGTTATAATGTTACATTCTAAAAATATTACAATGTAATAAACTTGGAACCCTAAATGTAAACACCAGTTTTCTAAAAATTGCCTTTCTAGAACAGTGCATTTTCGCTTATGTACATCCACAACTTTGTACAGGTAAAAACATGTTTAGCTAATATTAATATTTAAGATATTTTAAATACCCACCCCCATTTTTTTTTCTGGGGTGCATGTTTTTCACACATTTCTCATAACTAACATAGTAAATATAGATTATTTTAATACAGTTAATATATTTTCAATAGATTATTATTCTTTGTTTAAAATATACCAAGGCTCATTGTTTTGAATAAAAACATTCTCTATTCTTTAATTTTACCATACTCTCGGCTAAATTTGAAGAAATTTTTTTTCAAAAAGCTTGATGGGAGAAGATATGTGAAAATGCATGCATTTAATACATATTTATTTCATGCGTCTCCCTGTTTCCTACAGAGAAACACACATGTTTATTTCTCAGAATCCCAAATACACAAAAGTTCATTATTTTTACATCCTTTTCTGACAAACATAGCTTAAAATTGTAATAGTAGGTAAATGATGATCTCATACCAAATTTTTGTTTATCTGAAATATTTGTAAAGTTCATTGGAACAATATTTTATTGTAATTTCAATATCAAATTTGCAGTAAAGAAATAAAGCAGGGATAAATATCAGGAATAAAGCATTATTTTATGCTGGAATTCAAGCGAGATAATTCTCCACCAAGTTGAAGCCGTACTAAAATATTTTTAAAAATCTTGTTAACTCTCAATTTAATAACAGTACATGTTCGAAGAAGGCTTACTATGTATAGCATATTTTTAGGTATTCTTCCTGATACTTTAAAAAAAGTCAAAGCTAAAAACTAAAATACGAAAGCAACATTAACAAATTCCAATGTCAAAACTCTGAATGAAAGAATGAGAGGGATGGCAAAATTATGGATTGCCTCAGGTGCCAATAACCATTTCAATATGTACTCAAGAGTCCGCAGTCTAACATTTTACTTCATTTGCTTATTGTACATTAAAATACATTGTTAAAGATGTTTGTTTAATTCAGTCCTAAGAAATATCAACGACACTTTTATAATTTTGAAAAGCATGGTGGCTACAAGAATTAAGAAAAAAATATCCTTGATAATTCAGGTTTTATAAAAAAAAATTCCCCAATTGTATATATACTTGAAAACAATTTTTGCTGATGCAAATTATGGGATTTGGAACTGTGGATTTGATACAACACTACAGAGCTGATATGCTTATTAAAAAAAAAAAAAAAAAAAAAAAAAAAAAAAAAAAGTTAAAATACTTACCATAAAACACTAACTTAAAGCTTACTTAAACAAAAGTATAAAGAAACATAAATAAAGACTTAAAAAAACAATCACGTTGAACTAAAAAAATGAATTTAATATTAAAACTAGTAATTTTAAAAGTCGTTAAAAAATGCTCAAATGTGGAAAATCTAGTTAGAATAAATAAGATAAATTCAATATCCCCAATTCAAGAGTTATTTTTGAAAAATGATAGAAAAATTAATCATTTCCTGTAAAATATGATTAATAATTATTCGTAAAAAGTAAATTACGATGCTTTATTTATCTCATTTTTTATAGTTTAAGTGCCAAGTATGCAATTTAAAAATAAGTATATATATATATATCGTACGGTCAAATGTTTTAGGATTATATTTATATAGAAACATGAATCAAGCAATGTCTACTTTAATTCAAGAAGGATGTGCAATATCTCCTTCAATTACTTTACAAAGTGAACGAAAAGCATAGGTAAATAGGAAATTTAAAAATACTACTGTTATTGAACATCAATTGGTATTTGATTTTCAATACCCCAATTTCAAGCATTTATTAGTGAAAAGATATTCCAGATCCTTTCCTAGACCTGTTGGTGCAATTATACGCACAGCACGACTTGGGCATGATAATGCTTAAAGTTAATTAAAAATAAATAAATAAATAAGATGCTGGACTAGTGGCGAAAATAACCATAAACCATGATCAAGACACTTCTTTCTGCCACTATCATGGGCGATGCCACCGAAGATATTTGGCAACAAGAAAAACCTCTTACTAGTATACGGATGCGTGATCTAGTCATTCCTATATCTATGGTTCGATGCACTTAGCGCAAGCCATATCCCTCTTAAGCAATCCCATATCCCACAAGAAATCCAAAATTTTTTTCTGATCCACGAGCAAATAACTCATAACGAAAATAATATTCTCTAACGAAACTATTCTTATTAACGAAAATAATGTCACCAACGCAATTCGTTAGGGTTACCAGAAAATCCCGTTTATCGCCAAACTTGGCACGAAAAAATTGTAAGGGATATATTGAAGCTTATACATAAAGGCGAATACAATGCATTTTTTGACTGGGGGGGTGTGATGTCAGTAGGTAATATAATATTCAATTTACAATATCCAGTGAACACTGGATAATTCAAACTTGTTTAATTAAAATTCTGACTAATTTTAATTTTTTTCTCGGTCCCTAGAATTTTGTATCTAACTAATGCTAAAAAATCGTAGATAATTCGTATTTTCTATGATTGACCTTAAAATATTATGATAAAAAAAATTTCTGAAACTTTTCTCAGCTTTATATTTATTTTAACAGTAATTCATGGGGGGAAAGTGAGGGTTTGAATATCACTGTATGGGGATTTCGGAGAAGTTTTCTGTCCAGTTCATCTTTTCCATACCTACTGCAGCGTTTCTCAACCTGTGGGGCACAGAGCATTTGCAGGGGGCCGAGAGAAAATCAAAGAGCAAGTAGTGATGCATGTTTTTTAAAAAATCATCTTATTTATTCTCATTTTTACTCAAAAATAGATCCATTTTCACTTAAAATGTTCATTCAAACTTTACTAATAACATTATTTTGTAGAAAATTCGACTAAATGTTCATTGTTAAAGATTAAAAAATTGAATGTATGCTAAAAAATGTGAAGGGGGAGGGTGCCACTGTAAGTTAGCCTTTGTTGGGGAGTGGGGGGGGGGGCACGACGTTAAAAAGTTGAGAATTGCTGACTACTGCATTCACTACTGATAAGTCAACCCGCCTGTCTGCCTTTTCTGACAAAAAGACTGATGAAACCGATCCTCATCTGGCTATTGATAACTGGGACGATGTAAATTCTGATCCACCACCAATCCTGTATGAGGACTATGTCAGCATGGACCGAAATATGGTTGTGTGTGGCGTGACAACTGATTCGGACATTATTGCTCAAGTGACGGAAAACAACCAAGTTGAGGACGGATTACCTGGGAATGAAGAGGACTAGGAAATACAAGATAAGTCCCTATAGAGCAAGAGCCCACGACTGCCAGACCTTCGTCATAGTATAAAAGCCGAAACTTTCTCTGCGCATGCCCCCCAACAGAGGTAGGAACAATCGACCACTTTAAAGTTTGGATGACAGCGTGGCTTTGGCAGGTAACAGGTGGCAAAGGTGTATAAAATTGCACTCTATTTTCGTCATTTCATAAAGCTTAATTTTTTTATATGTTCTTCTTCACAGTACTAGAAATTACTTGATCCCTTGCCAGACACTTTTCCATCATAGCAAACCCCCGCCAGACAACCTCAAAGTCATGGAAAACGTAATTCTATTTTCGTCATTTCATAAGGCTTAGTTTTTTTTTTTTTTTTTTTTGTATGTTCTTCGGCAAATTACTTAATTCCGTGCCAGACCAACAGATTAACACGTCCTCTACCCTGGGTGCCCATATCTATGGGCAGGAAGAGGCCACACTCTCTATCTCCCAAATTACTGCTATGAATAACGTATTGGTATAGCATAAAAGTATTGCAACACTAAAAATCTAGTACCTTTGTGTATACTGTAGTAAATTGTAGACAGTGTTGTAGTGCTAAAAATTTTTTTCATGGAATGCATGACTTCGTGGAGGAAGGAAGGGGTGGGCATTAGGAGGTGAGAACACAAACTTATAATAACCTTTTTTTGTCAGTAACCAATATAGGAGGTTATGTTTAATTTTGAGAAAGCTTAATTGACTCAAACAAAATGTATAATAATGAGCAAAATTTTGGTCTAAGCCAATGTGAATATATTTGGGAGGGGATAATCTGTTTAAAAAAT
Organism: Cheiracanthium punctorium; assembly: GCA_038373885.1. Taxonomy (NCBI): domain Eukaryota; kingdom Metazoa; phylum Arthropoda; class Arachnida; order Araneae; family Cheiracanthiidae; genus Cheiracanthium; species Cheiracanthium punctorium. The sequence continues at coordinate 47,100 of JAWZYV010014243.1, forward strand.
GTTCCTTTTACCTATCCAAAGTGTATAATAAAGCAGATTGTTACCCTTTAACAATGTCTTGTTTAGGCTAAAACCCCCTAGCTCCGCCACTGGCTAGTCCGGTTGATAGTTCCAAATTTCATTTCCTGCGTTGCGACCACCGAGTTTAACATCTGTGTTCCTTTTGTTATCGACATTAATTCTAAGACTCTCTTTTTTTCCTTTCAAAAAAGTCTAAATTATTATGATCACACGTAACATGTGTTTAAGAAAAATGTTTAAAAAGTATCTTTAAAATTGTATTACAAATCGTGAGTTGAGCTTTTTTTGCAAATTGCAAAAGTAAAAATTTTCTGCATCGTCTACCTTAAATTCTTGTTGGTTGGTTGGTGTCGTGTCTATGGGGAGATCTATAGATGAGCATGAGTGTACGGAACACAGCTGGCTATCCCCTTGATGTTATCGGAGTATAGACTCTTATCGATGTCAAAGGGGGAGAATCTCCCGAGCTGAGTCAGAGATCTTAAAATGGCAGGGCAGTCAAAAATGTGTTTTGGAGAATATCTAAAATGATCTCCCATAGAAAAGTGGTTGCCATTAGAGGTGTGGAAAACCGTTATTTTCCAAGTTGTTCACCGTTCTCGTTCTTTTTTAAAGAACAGTTCTTTTTCCTGTTCTTTCGAGAACAGGTTCTTTGATTTATGGTAGCTTTATTATGACTATTTTATTCAATTTAAAAATGAAAATATACATCCAGGCTTAACATGTATTGTACTTTAGTACAATTGTAAAACCCGCAGTGGTCTGGGCACTAAACTCCGTTCCCATAAGAATACGAAAAGTGAAGCAGCATCCGGATTGGCCAGTGCTTGGGAGGGTCAACTTCCTCTCGGCTCGACTGCTGTGGGACCGTGTACCCTAATGGGAGCTGGTGCACGTAAAATCCATCGTAGCTTCAATGTCCTCCAAATTGTTAAACGATACCTCTGGGGGTGCCGATTTCAGGGGATGGGTCCCTCCTCTGGAATTGGTTCAAAATTAGGGGACCTCAAGCTGAGTCGGAGTTCCTTCCACTGGGGCTCATTAAAATGGAAGCAGCCCCTTCCGCCCATCGCCTGCCCATTTGAGGGATCTGGCACCGCCCCGCGGGTTGCCAGAGGGCATTAGCAACAACAACAACAATTGTAAAATGTTTAAATAAAACTTTGCAACCAACATTCTGGCTTTCTTCAATCAAGTATGAACAGTAATTTTTTGTAAAAATATTTTAATTATATTAACGTTCTATAATATACTGTTAAATATGCACATCTTTTTAAAATCAAAATTTTTTCCGCTGCTTTTTATTTACTTTTGTTATCCTTACTCATAGTCATAGCACGTATGTAAAAATAAATGGAAAAACTGAAATTCTAGAGAGAATTATTTAAGCCAGGCTTAATTTTCGATTACTTACCTGAGTAATACAATATTGCTTACATTAGTAAACAATATTTGATTCTGCTACTAAAATGACATAATATTCATATCATAACTGTTTGATTAGACTTGTCGGTATTTTAATTAAATATAATGAAACACTATAGAAGAGCTAAAGAACTAGTATACTTCTTCTGTGTCGCTTTCATTAATTTAAAATCCGTATTTAGTTAAAAGACAATATTACAAAATCTGCATTTTTTAAACATTAATTTACTTGAACTGAATATAAATTTAAGTACAGTAATGGCTGAAAAATTGAAACACTTGGCTTTGTGAAAAATTTAACCTTTCTTTCGTTTGGTCCCCCTCCGAAATTTTTGTCAGCATAAATTTTTTTCTGGACACGGCTCTGACCCCTTGTACACGAGGAGGTGAATCAGGAAGTCTGCTCCCCCCCCCCCAATTTAAAATGGTCTAGCTCCAAGTCCCCAGGTCTAGCTCCAAAAGGTTATGGATCCGGCTCGAATAATAATAATAATAATAATAAACATTCATTCTTTGGCTGCGACTACAAATAAAAATATATGTCTCGGGCTCCAGCTTAAAAGATATGGCTTTGGTTCCAACGACAAACATTTTTAGCTCTAAAAGTTTAGACTCTAACTCAAAATATTAAATAAATCCATCTCAAGTTTAAAAAAAATCATTGTGTAGCCTTCAGGTTAAAAATATACGGCATGGACCTGCAGATTTCCAATGGGGGAGCGCACAAAAGAGTCTATACACTCTTAGAGCTTAAAAAGAAAAAAAGAGTAAAGTTTCAGCTTAAAAGGTACATGCTCCAGCTTAAAAATTAAAGACTCCGTTTAAAAAGCTGTAAGTATCAGGCTCCAGATTAAAAATAATACCCGTGTATAAATATGTCGATTGCTTCTATTACGATTTAAGAAAATGAATACGACTTTGGCATATAAAATTACATGGCTCCGAAAATCCAGATTAAATGGCTTCCGACCAGGGCCATACCTAGAAAATAATTTCGGGGTCGGGGAGCATCGTATATCGGGATAAAATTTTCAGAATATATCCCCCACACCCAATTTTTGCCTAATTTAGCAAGATTAATTTTTTTATTATTATTATTGCGCAAATATTTCGTTCATTTATACATCACTGCATTTCATACCCCTCACCATGGGCGCCGGCAGAATATTTCCCAGGGGGGGGGGGAGCAAAGACTACTTCAACGTAATGGTTTCCATGTTGGAAAGAGCAAAAAATCATGGGATAACAACACTGCATACAAAAATCCATTGCCCCCCCCCCCCTGGCAGGATAGTCTCCAGATTTGTAGAGAGTTCAATTTAACGCCCAGCGTCTTGTGCAACTTATAGAAGCAGTTCTACGATATCGGATCCATTGAGAAAAAGCCTGGGCAAGGTCATCTAAAAGAAGCAAGAAGCTGCTTCTTTTTTGCTCGCCAGTGACACTGACGTAGTTTTTGTGCCATCATGTTGCAGTCATCTCAGATTTGCACTCATGACGTCAACGTTTCATCACGATTTAAATAATTTTTTACTTTTATAGATTCCGCATCAATTGGTTCAATTCGAATTATATGTGTAAGGAAAATGTTCTTTTCCTACCGTGCGGAAAACGGGTACGCAGCTAGTAAATATATTAATTTATGTTTTATTTGAATCTTCAAGAGACTGTAATACTTTTTAAAGACTTGTTTTTCGTAACTCCTACATATTTTAATATATTAATACATCATTCTTCCTATACGTAAAAAACACTCAAAATACTGGGGTTAAACGATAAAATAAATAAAAACTTTGTGAAAAAAACACACCTAAAATGTAACTTATAATAGTTACAATCGTTTCGACCAAAAAATTCTTTCGGTCCAAAAAATTCTCAGACAACGTCCGAGACGCAGGGGCGTAGCCAGAGGGGGGGTGTTGCTGCCCCCCCCGAAATAGGACCCTTTACTTAGCTTACAATTTGATATTTAGCTTACAATTGGACTTTAGCTTTAAATTTGATACCCAGCCCACCCAGAAATAAAATCCTGGCTACGCCACTGCGCGAGACGAAGGTCTTTGCCTGATGAAGACCGAAAGAATTTTTTGGTCGAAACGATCCTGACGTATTATAAGTTACATTTTATGTGTATTTTTTTCACAAAGTTTTTATTTATTTTATTCTCGCTATACTTCCGTGTATACGTATGTTCGTGTCAGTGGCGTAGCCAAGGATGGTATAGAGGGTCACCAACCCCCCTCCGATTAGGAATTTTTTGCCATACAAATGCATATTCCTCGCTCCCTTATCACACACACACTTATACACAAATGTGAGTTGCAGTAGTCGTAACCCCCCCCCCCATGAAAAAATTCTGGCTACGCCACTGGTTCGTATTATTAGATTTTTTGGTTTAGTATACCCATAGTAAGGGTAAATTTTAATCTTTTTGTGTTTTAACGAATTATTCTAATAATCAAAGTAGGCGCCAGCAGGGAATCCAGGGGTCTGCACGTGCCCCCTGTCAGGGAGCCAGTGACCCTCCCCTTTCGGGGACTCCTGATTCATTCGTCGGAGAATTTTTAAGATAAGAAACAATCCAATCTTTAGGCCAATTTTAATTTTGAAATATTTAAAAGAAAAACTACTTTAGTAGTACTTTCGCTTTTCAAAGATTCGTGAAATGATGCGTTTACATTTCAATCAGAAACAAAATATTATGGGTGTCGGAAGTGGGGGATGTTCGCAGTGGCGTGGCGTAAGGGGGAGGTGCGCCCGACCAGAGCAGAAAATTTCTAGAGGCGGTATAAAGCCTATGGTTAACTTATTTTAAAAAGATTAAAATGTCATGGAGTTTTGGGCGGTTTTCTCCAGATGATACATGAATATGCCTTAGAACCCCTTAAAATGTCCTCCGACCAAGTCCTTCACCCTTCTGCTTAAGTGTATTATTAAAAAGAAAAGAGGAAAATTCTCGATGCAAATTATTCAGGAGCTAAGTTAAATTGTTTAAAATTACTCTAACAGATTAAAAAAATAATAAATAAAAATATGAAATTTTTCAAGAAGATGGGCTCAGTTATCTAAACAAATTATACTGCAATAAATAAATAAGACACTGAACATGGTAGACGGTGGAAGTGTTACTGTCCCACGTTCGGGCCTACCGCGCGGCTGTCGATCTAACTGTCTGTAGTTTTGTTCGGTTTCCTACATATATATATATAAAGATGAAAATATGTCATTTTAATGTCTTTAAAATAAATAAGTCAACGATAGGGGTTTTGCCACCCGCAAAAATTTTCTGCACGGGGCGAGCGCCCCACCTACTCTACGCCACTGCGAACATCCCGTATGAATAACGTGTATTCAAATTCTATCTGTAGGAAACCGAATAAAACTGCAGACCGTTAGATCGACAACCGCGCGGTAGGCCCGAACGTGGGACCGTAACACTTCCACCCTCTACCATGTTCAGTGTCTTATTTATTTATTTATATATATATATATATGTATAAATATTTAAAAATGTCATTTTAATCTCTTTAAAAGTCATTTTAATCTCTTTAAAATAAATAAGTCAAGGATAGGAGCTTTGCCGCGCCCGCAAAAATTTTCTGTTCGGGGCTGGCGTCCGCACCAACGCTACGCCACTGCGACTGCGAATATCCCTTGTGAATAACGTGTATTCAAATTCTATCTTTAGGAAACCGAACAAAACTACAGACCGTTAGATCGACAGCCGCGCGGTAGGCCCGAACGTGGGACCGTAACGCTTCCACCATCTACCATGTTCAGTGTCTTATTTACTTATTTATTTATTTATTGCAGTACAGTAGAATCTCGCTACAACGATAATTCTCTCTATTACGATATTTTTTCATAGTCCTGGCTGAATTCCCTTTAAATTAATGTAAAACAGTTCTCTCCCAGACGGCACATCAAACTTGCAGCAAGCTTGATTTATCAAGTCAATAAGCTTGAAAATTCCAGTCGTGTAAGCTTGATGCAAGATTGAATCAAGTGTTCTAGTTTACACTTGCCCAGCTTGCATTAAGCTTGACATTTCAAGCTTAAAAATTTTTCCCAAAAAAAATTTTTTTTAAATACACGGGGCGCCCGCTGGCTAACGCGCCCCACATAATTTATTTTTCCGCGCTTTTTCCCCTCTACGCTGAAATTTCAATTTAATTTAATCTGTTTCCATCGAGTGTTCGTCGCTGGGATAGAACCCGGGCCCTTTGGCTTAGCAGCCAAGCACGCTATCCATTCCGCCACCGTAGCCTTGTGCAGCTATGACTAAAGTTTGAAGTGACTTACCACGCTGTTTTCTCGCCAAATTGATAAGTGGGCGATGTGTTATTTGTTTCTTTTATTTTTCCATAGGATGCATCAAAATTAAAATAATGCATCAAAATAAATTAAATTAAAATAAAAAAAATACGTTTTAAAACTTTCAGTACCGCAACACTCATGAAGCGGGACCATCGCTAAGCAACGGGCCTGCTTATGAGTTGCCAGCGCTAAAAATGAGTTTATCATTGAGCAGTGGCGCAGCGAAGGAGGGGGTCCGGACCCCCCCTATGAGCTAAGGGGCCGCTATGAGCAGAGTCCGTTTATCTACAGGGCGAGTGGGGCCATGGGCCGCCAATTTAAAGGGCCCATTTTTTTCTCTAGAAAGGGCACATTTTTTCTCTTTCTCTTCTTTCTTTTCCAAATTTATTCTCTAAAAAGTGTCTTTTCTTTAAAAAAAATCTTTTTAAACTTTGTATCGGTAGTTGGCTTGAAAAGGAGGACGCAAGGTAAAATCATCAAAGGCTTCCAGCAAGCACCGTCATAGAGACTCCTTAGGCAATAAATCTCCAGTCGTGTCTCTGATAGAGAATTTGTGGGGCTAGGATGGACGAATCGGACAATGTAAAGGGGAGTAATTCACACCCTTGTAGTGGAAAGGAACGGAATATCCTCAGAAAGAATCTATTCATGCTACAATTAGCTGATAACAAAATTGTCATGAAGGAAAGAGGAAAATATATTGCCTATATTGTAGTCTTCAAGCATACCACTCTTCTTTTCTTGAGATAAACAAGAACAAGCCACAGTATTCAAATAGTGAATACACACACACACACACTTTTACACAAACAGTAAAAAAGAGGGTCTGCTGGGAGCTTAGATGTGGTATAACGAAATTTCGAATGGTTCAGTTTTAGTCTCTCCTGAATTCACTTGAGTTGGATGCCTTTAGTTTGTAAGCAGAAGTTTAAGTTTTGGGTTCTTTGTTTCTTACGATCATGAATTCGTCCAGTTTAAAAAGAAAGAAAACCCAAAGTGAAATTTTTTTATCTTTCTTCGAGAAAAAAATTAAAGCCTATGATGGTGATCGTGCAGCGTCAAAGACTGCTGATACTATGGGCGGGCCCGAACCCGGTGAAAAATCTGTTGCACCGAAAGAAACCTTTGAGGGTGATGAATCTCAAGCTCATCCTCTTGATATTGGGCTCTACATTAACAAAGAGTTAAACTTTACTTGATTAAATTTCAAAATAACTTTACACTACAGAGGAGGTGGAATCACACAGACGTGGTTCATAATTTATTACCAGTAAAAATCTTAATATAAAAAGCAGTGGCGGATTTAGCTCTTGAGAGGCCCGAGGCGCAACTTAATTTTGAGCCCCCCCCCCTCCTAAAAAAAATACTTTTCACTATAGTTATACCTTTACATGGCGCGTTCTATGCACACGTATTTTACAGTAATTAATGATTCACTTAATCACTTTGATTAACCAATATTAAATTACAACTGTTCGGTGGCTGTATTTGCTAATGTTCCGATTGAAGTAAGAGTATTAAAACGATCTGCTAATTCTTGGGCAGAAAAAAATACACTTAAGTTAAATTTACTACTTATGTGTATTTTTAATGCACTCAAACCTTTCTTTGTGCGGTATATGAAAATTTCAGTCAAATTGGAAGATAATTGAGGAAGTTATCAATAATTTTTTCGATTTCGACATGTATTTCATCCTATTACATAAGTTTAGGTATTGCATCAGCCAATTACATTACGTATGTATTGAATTCTATAATCGCTTAATTTAAGTTGCTTTTTTATGCGGTCCCTATTCACCGCATAAAAAATACATTTTAATCGAGTTGCGTAAACAATATTTTATAGCTGCTGGTTAAGTTTAGTGCGATTATTTTGATGCGTTTTCTTTTATTCGGTCCCTATCCACCGAACAAAAGCATGTTTCAGTGTAATCTAGTAATGTATGAATAATAAAATAATATTTGTAGATTATTATATTAAATTTCACCATCATTAGCTAATAATAACAGGGGAACTTTTTGAACATTATAGTTGGAATTAATTTCATTCTAAAGATTCGGATTTATTTTTTGGAACTTCTGGGAATGGACTAATTGATAAAGTCCAAACAAGGACAAAGAAATCTCATTTTTTGATTCTATATTCTGTAATTGAGAATTATGTCTAAAATATAAAAGTTAATTTATGTTTAAAATAAAATTATTTTAAAATGTTTTCACTCCTTTTACATCTAATTTGTGTCTACAAACGAGCATTAAAAATTAAAAATAATTTTTTTATTTATAGATTAGTACATTAAAAAAATATTTTACCTCGTGAAACTTAATATTTTTTTTTTACTACTTTTCACATTTCATGATTAACACTAAATAAACATCAGCATCTCTCTAAATATAACCGTGCAAATGAAATTTCATATTGGTGTACCTTGATTTTATCGAATCTGATATTTGCCTGTTGTTTCAATCGTGAAAATTTAGTGTACTTAACAGGGACTTTTGAGGGTCAGAACAGGGGAAACTTGATCAGAAAAATGATTTAGACCTCACAAAGTTTAAAAGAATTTTTTACTTGGGTAAAATGAATCAAAAATTTAACATTCCTGTAAAAACATATTTATAAATATTTAAATATATTCATAAATTTCCCACTTGAAACCGCAAAACTATAAGCAGTTTAATAGCGAAAGTAAACTTTCTGTTTAGTCTAAATAGTGTGTCTATTAAAAAACTGGCAATAAATTTAGGACTATTGTACGAAGTACTATGAGTACGAATTAAATATATATATACATAATCATTCTGTATTTGAAATAGAACAAAAATTCCTAGAAGAAAATTTAAGTACTTAAAATATAAAAAATATTACTGAGTTAAAAAATAAATTCCACTTTATATTGAAAATCTATATGCTCTAAGCTTCTGCCCAACGTTTCTTATTAATGTTTAGCATTTTCATCTGCGACTATAAAAAAAAACATGCCGTGATTATAATATAGTTATCATAAATATTTTTTAGTTAAAAACAAAAAATAATAATTTAGTCATCATTTACTTTTCAAGTTTTTAATTAACTATGTATGTCATTCCAGCTTAAAATTTGCTTATGAATTTTACCCCACTTTCTATTGTGCGATCGAGCTGAAAATTTGCGCGCATATTCCGGTGACACTGAGTACTGCTCTTCTTAATTTTTCAATACTTTTTTTAGCTATAATATATTTATTTTCCCCAAAATTGTGTTATCTCGCACATATCAGCTTGTATCTGCTTGATTATTTGTCGGCAATTTTTTATTATTACACCCTCGGAATGCTCTTTTGATTCTAAAAACGATAAAGTCGTTATCTATAGCTTAAAATTTTAATTTTTAGTGATTTTTTAAAAGGTAAATTATTCCTCTCAATTTCTGTACAACTGACATCCAAACAGCTATACATTCTAGGTATGGAAAAAACACTCAAAATACTGATGTTAAACGTTAAAATAAATAAAAAATTTGTGAAAAAACACACATAAAAGGACACTTATAACAAGATATGATCGTTTCGACTGAAAATGTATTCAGTCTTCATTAGTCAAAGCTCTTCGTCTCACTGTTTTGTGAGACGAAGTTTGTGTTACACTGTTTTGTGTTTTATATATATATATTGTATACAAGATGCAATGATCCAACTTATAAAGATTATTTAAAACTATATCATAAGCTTATTTATTACTGGCAACTACAATGTAGTCAATGATAACAAATCTACTATCTTACGGTACTAAATATAAACAGGGCCCGATTTATACCCCTGGGGGCCCCGGGCCAAAACTTCATATGGGGGCCCCCATACATCTTACCTTCTTCGAATACAAGAGTGATTTTATTTTATAGGCTGCTATGAGTTTATATACCTTTGACAGGTATACATAAGCAAAGCATTTTATGAATCTAATGAAAGACATTTTTTTTTTTAATTTTAGAATTCCACTAAACTAACTCCAAACATAAAACAATGAAAACTTTGCAAATAAACACTCATAGAATGATACCTTTTTTGCAGAAAACGCGTTTTCGTACTGAAAATTTCAGTATATCCTCAGTCTAAAGGTTCACAATTTTAGGCTGAGGAGGTACTGAAATTTTCAGTACGAAAACGCGTTTCCTGCAAAAAAGGTATCATTTTATGAGTGTTTATTTACAAAGTCTTCACTGTTTTATCTTTTTAACACCAGTATTTTGAGTGTATTTACTGTAATCATATTTTGTTGCGTTTACTGTAACTATATTTTGTTACATTTTACAGTATGTCAGGAAATATGAGCGAAATGTTAGATGTATAAAAAATTACTGCGTATTTTTTTCATTTTGGGGCCCCCCTAGAGTGGGGCACCGGGCCAATGCCCCGAATGCCCCGCCGTAAATCAGGCCCTGAATACAAATATACATTACTTATATTGCATACTAGCTGCTTAGCCCGGCGTTGCCTGGTTGCATTAGGCGTTACGGCGCAACCTGACTTAAAAATTATCTGCTACTCTCGGCTAATCAGCTAGTCATGTTTACGGGAATGAAGCTTATTTTCACAACACTAATGCATAAAGTAAACATAAATTTTAAAGACATTGTTACTTATACTATTAAAATTATTTGAACTCAGTACAATGCGGCCCAACCCTTTCTCATCTGAGATTTTAATTCTTAAACCCAGATTTAACCTGTTAGCTTCCACCGTTTCAAAGATTCAACACCGAAGATTTTCTTCTGTTCGCAGCATTGTTACCCAGATTGGTTTGGGTTTATCAGTGTCTAATGCAACTACTCTTGCGCTTTCGCAACGCAGGACGCCAGCGAAGCATTCATAGATTCATGTTACTAGGTACAGAAGGGTATATATCCGTTGTGTCTTTGCAACGAGGGGGGGAACAAGTTAAATGTGGGTTCTATGGGAGGGTTTAACTCTATAACAATAGAATAAAATCAAATTGACATTTTTTCTTTTCCGAAAACGCTCACCGCTCAGGTACGCACTGCTAACAAACCAAAAACTTATAAATGGATTGCCCCATGCCACTGATTGACTGGGCTCTTCTTTCTGTAGAGGAACAATATAAAAGCTGCTGTGGGGTAACTGAATTGATTTAAAGTGTGCAAATTGATCATGAACAAGGTTAATGCATGGGAAATAAAGAAATCATATTTCTGAATTTACTGTACTTAAACATGAATCAAATCAGTTCTATCGTTGGTGATAAATTTAATAATATATATAATATTTTTAAAAGGAATTTAGATGCAATTATTTATAATTTAATTATTGATTATATTTTCCAATTGAAGCATTTAATTATTGGAATATTTTTGTTACGGAAGAAGTATATATTAATTTACATAAGTTCATTATTAATAATAAAACATTTACGAGTATTATTAAAACTTCCATTAATCGAAGCGATTTTTTTTGCGAAATTCGAATTAAAACATCTGTTGTTTATTGCCTTATATTTTGAAGCCAAAATGCGCCAAACACTACTGTTATTGTACAACTAAAAGTCAAAGCCCGTTGTGAATGAAGCAATTACAACGAGCGCTCTTCTGAAAACGTGAAAAACGTTTCTCATTCCAAAGATTTCGTTTTGTGTACATAGTTATTCTTATGGCCTCACCATGGCGCAGTGGTTATGCCACTGAAAATGGTAGATGGCCGAAGTGTGAAGGTCTCGGGTTCGGGTCCCATCGCGCGGCTGTCGATCTAACGGTCTGGAGTTTTGGTAAATTTTCTCCAGATGTAACGTGAATACGCGTTAGAACCCCTTAGAGAGTCCTCCCACCAAGGCACCTCCCCCCCTTGGCAGATCGCCCTTGTGTAGCGTTGCCATAATCACACACAACCACAACCACTTAAGGCCAGCACTCATTCTGCGTTTTTGTTGTGCGTCTCCTAACAAGTCAATGCATTTTTCCCGCAGCAACTTTCCGTTGCGGGAGGAAAAGTCTGCTGCATATAATCTGTACTGACCGCTTGAAAACCGCAGAATGACAAATGATAACCAATTATCTTTTGTTGGGTGACATGTTCAACGCTGAAATTTGTCTGCAGGGGTGCCGCCCCTGCACTGTATCCCCCCTTGTACAATGCCTTGACCATTAAAAAAAAAACCCCGCTGCAGCGGAAAAACGCTGAATGAGGGCCAGCCTTTATTCTTATGTCCAAGCAGACGATTTCTTTGCTTGGCTCGATTTCCTCTTATCGACTGAATTTATTTGTGAGAAGAAAAATTAAACTGCGTAATCTAGAAAAACAATTTTAAAGCCTTTATAAATAGCGCAGTCTTATCTCTTTTCTTTTTGTAAAGGGTTTGCATGACGTAATTTTAAAATTTTAAAAAATCTCCATTTCATGTAGTGCCTGAGGTATTTAACGCTAAAACGCGAACCTAAAAGACAGCTTGATGCGGAAATAAGACATTTTGAAAGTGAGAACGGTCTAACTTTTCACTTTTTTGATACCGAATGACGCTGACATAGTAATTTTTTTTTTTGTGAAATAATTTTGGTTTTTTCTAGATTCCACTTCACTGGAATTAATTCGAATTACACATGTGAGGAAAATTTTCGTTTCCTACCGTGCGAAGAACGGGCACGCAGCTAGTTAATAATAAACCTAGGAGCGAAGCTTAGAGCATACCAATTTTCAATATAAAGTGGAATTTATTTTTAACTCAATAATATATTTTGTACTTTAACTACTTAAGTATTGTTTTTTTTTTAATTTCTCTTGTAGTTTTTTTCATTCTATTTAAAATATAGAATAATGTGTGTGTGTGTGTGTGTGTGTATTATTCATACCTAATTACTCATTATTAATAGTCCTAAACTTATTGACAGTTTTTGAATAAACACAAAAATTAGACTAAACAGAAAGTCTACTTTTACTATCAAACTGCTTAGTTTTGCACTTCCAAGCGGGAAATATATGAATATATTTAAATATTTATAAATATATGTTCTTGAAGGAATGTTAAATTTTTGGTACATTTTATCCAAGTAAAGAATTCTTCTGAACTTTGTTATGTCAAAGTCATGTTTCTGATCAAGTTTCCGTTGTTCTGAGCTTCAAAAGTAGATGTTGTTAAGTAGTCCAAATTTTCATGACTGTAACAAGACATATGCCAGTGGTCCACAAAAAGTAATTCGACGTAATTAAGTAACAGTGAAAAATAATCAATATGAAACTGCAGTTGCTGGGTTATACTTAGAGGTATGCTGATGTTGATTTAGTGTTAATCATGAAAAGTGAAACGTAGTAGAAAAATTATTGAGATAAAAAATGTTTTTTAAGAGAACAAATCTATAAACATAAAAATTATTTTAAAAATTTTAATACTCCTTTTGTAGCAGACCATGACTATTGGACGGACACTTGGTGCACGTGCCCTGGGCACAAATGCAGAAACAAGCCAAAAAATTGAGTTTAATACGATAGGGGCACAAAAATTGAGTCAGCTAAGGCAGTGGTGCGCAAACTATTTTCATCTGCGACCCCCTAATTTGTGTAAAATTTTGTCGCGACCCCCTATTTTGAGTAAAATTTTGTCGTGACCCCTGGATAGACAGTAGACATTTTGTTTAATTGAAAACGAAGTTCCATTGAAATTCTTTCTGGGAGTTACTCTTACAGGGTGTTTTTAAAAGAGTGTCGTGACGTCGTCGATTGGAATAACGCGTTTTTAAAACAGCGCACCAATCTTATAAACCACCATAAAAATGTTATAAAAGTTGTAACATCATAAAAATCAGTTAATGAATCAACACATAATTTTATGAAACAATGCTTTATATATGCAAATGGATATAAATATTTTTTAATGAAAATTACTTTAAAGAAACTTTACATCATAAAAAGTCAATGTGAAATATGTGCTTGCAAAGAGCTCATGATTGCTTCTATGTTCGGATCTGTATTGGAAATCGCAAGTCGTAAATTATCCTCTGGATCCAATCGAGATCGATGTTTTGTTTTAATGGAAAATAATTTTGAAGGTCACTATGTATGATCACTATGCATGATCAATTTGCAGATCACTATGCATGATAACGTGGTTTTGAAGACCCGTGATAGCGATCGCGAATATCGCGCTCGTAAAATAATAATTGTCAGTCTCTTCTCTTGTATTATTTCAGTTCTTTGAAATGAATAATTGTAGATTTTTCATAAATTTGAATCTCTTTGAATTTGGTGACCCCCAAAAATTTTCTCGCGACCCCTCCGGGGGTCGCGACCCACGGTTTGCGCACCGCTGAGCTAAAGGACACAAAATCTGCAAAGTACCATGGCCACAAAAGTGTTATAGTGAAAGTCAGGCTCTGGTTTGTAGACATAAACTAGATATAAAAGGAATTAAAACATTTAAAAAAAATTAGTAATAATGTAAAGGTGTTAGAGTTAGTTATTATTATTATTTTTTATTTATTTATTTATTTATTTATTTATTTTTTGAGGAGGGGGTGCCTCAAAATTGAGTTGCATCTCGTGCCTCTCAAGAGCAAAATCCGCCACTGGGGTGAGAATAAAGGTATTCGCATTGATTCTGCGCTTTCTGGGGCCTGAGGGTAAAATTTCAAATGTTTTCTGTAAAGGTAAAATTCGCGAAACATTTCTTCCGGGGGAGGGATGAGTGCTGAGTGCCTGTCTGAGATGACCAGTCCCCCCCCCTACAAACACTTATATGGGTGTCATTTACGGGGGCCCTGTGAACAGCAACATGATCATTTTAGGGGGGTCTGATCCCCCACCCCGAGGAGTTCAAGTAATTTGGACCCCCCATAAAAAAAATTTCTGGCTGCGCTACTGTCATTGAGGCCTGTTTTCCCCAGTCACAGTATTCTATTTTATTATTCTAAGTATTCTAAATGTTATATTATTTTATTATTTTAAAACAAATTTTTTATACTTTAGTCGTACTAAAGAACTTTAGATGTAGGTAATCGTTTTGTGAATCTTGCGCCATTTTCTTTCATGAAAATGTATCCTAAATTTCGAACATTTTGCTCTGAATGTAAAGGTAAGTGAACGCTTATAATGTATTTAGAAATTCTAAAAATATGTATGTAAATCATGTTTAGTGAATAATTACTCATGTGTTATTTATAAATAAATTATTTTAATCAGAAATCGTACTACTTGAGTAGTTTTTATTCTTGTAAATAAGCATGACGTTGTAATACTATTTAGACAATTTAATTTTGCCAGTTGAAAATGTTATTTATCAGTTATATATGCCTTGATTATGTGATTCAGACTTACATCTGGTACAGTGCAGAAATACAGTAAATTATAAATTATTGATTTTTGCCCGTTTATACAGAAACTTCAAATGTAGTTAATATTTTGTACAAGCAATAAAGTAATTAAAAAACTTTGTAAAAAACACACATAAGAAGTACTAGGTAAGAGGATACGCACGTTTCGTTCAAAAATTGTTTTGAACTTCATCAGTCCAAGCCCTTCGTCGTAAAGAACACAGTTCCCTGTTTTACAAGTTTTCTAATTACTTTATTGTTTTTTAATTACTTTACAAGTTTTTTAATTATTTTATCGTTTAACACCAGTATTTTGAGTGATTTTTCAGTCATTTTGTACAAGCGTTCATTATGCTTGCTCAATTCCGAGGTTCGATTGAGAAAGCGACAAAAGAATAATATATACTACATGAAATGTCTTTATTAAAGAATAATTAATTCAGGGATCGCGCTATAGAGCGTATTTTATCAATTTTCTCCAATATACAGGATATCCCGAAAACACTGGAAATGCGCTTTAATACATCATTGTTAAAGATTAATCTTGAATTGTTTAAAACAACGAAGGAAATACGACTACGTTCATGAAATATTCATTATAAAATTGTCTTTCTCATTTGTGTATTTATTTATTTTAAAGTATATTAAATATCCACTTGTGAAACTAAAATAAGCAATCGTGAATCATGAGAGTAAGCGCTACTTTGTTTTTCCTCAAATTATATGCATCTATTTTCTTTATGTAAATATGTATCATAGCAAGCAAATTAATCATGAGTTCGTACTTGAATGAGTAACACAATTACTACTTAAAACTACATTAAATAACGTTTGAAAGCACTGGGAAGCTTAAGAAATGCCTGATGTATACGTGTAGACTCGAGCATCCGCAGGCCTCTTTGGATGGCTCATCAAAATACACGCGCAGGCCCGTTACTAATTGCGAAGGCGCCGCATGAAGCAATACTGCAGGCCAAAATCGAGACAAACGACTGATTTTGAAATCAATTTCGTAGTATAATTGTATTTTATTTTGAAGAATTTCCATATTTGGAAATATAGAATGGGTTTACTTATCACAAATTTTGTGTTAAGTAATCTGAAATGAAAGAAACAGATAGTTAAACGTTACTTCGAAATGCTATATCACAGTTGCTAACATGTATGGAATACAAACACTTTAGTCATTTTTGTAAATATTTCTTAAAATAACAAATAATTGAAAATTTTTGCTATTTTTTAAAGCTAAAAATTCTCTTTACACATGTGGTTAGTTATTTTCCTACATATTAGTATCGATATAGAGCATTTCGAAGAATTAAAAATAAGTTTAAATTAATTTATACAAATGTAAATTTGAATTATTTTCATTGTTCATACTTTATAATTAAAAAAATTATTTAACTTCTGATTTTTTTTTAATCTTTTGTAATTTTATTTTAAAACTACAAAAGTGTAAGATGTAAGATTTTTGGGCCCTAAAATCTGTAGGCCCTGGGCAGTTGCCCCGTTTGCCTTGCCGGTAATATATATGGCACTGGTAATAGAAATAAAACACATCTTTTACGAACTTTCAGCAAATTTAAAGGACGCTAGACAATTAATGTCCATTCTCTTTCACAGATGGCGTCATCAACGCTCTCCTTTAAAAAGTAAAAATCACGCAAGTATCAATTTTCAAGCTTAAATCAACTGTATTTAAGCTTGACAATTCAACTTGACTCCTGCAAGCTTGCTGCCAGCTTAGAATGAGTTGAACTGTCAAGCTTGCATTAGTGCGTCAAATTCAAAGAAATGTCAAACTTGATTTAAGCTTATGTACTATCTGGGCTGTATTACGATACCCTTTAAAACGATAATTCTCTCTACAACGATGGTAATAATTATCCCTTACATCACAATAATTCTCTCTACTGCGATATATATATTTTTTTTCTCTACGATGCATCAGAAGCCCAACTCATACACAGACATTGAAAGCTACACAAAGAAAGTCGAGGTAAAATGTGGTTGGAACGGGTTGGACCACGCCTCTGCCAAAGAACGTCTTCTAAGTTTCATTTTGCTGATGTAACACTATGGTAATGAGAAAGTGCATTTCTCGTAAGGTGGAAGGGCAGTTGGATGACACATCTTTGATTCCTATCCCCCTCTTTAAAAAATGGTGAAGGTTTCCTTTCACCGGAACTGATATAGAAAACGATACGTTCTTTTGTCTGAGCTTGAGTAAGAATTTTAACCTCCGATAAATACTATCGAGGTCGATTATTACACGAGGATATTTTAAATCATTTATGAGTTTTGTTTACTTTGAAGTTTGTTTAGTGAATATCGAAAGCAAATGGCTAAAAGAAAACAAATATCTATCGAAGTGAAATTCAACATCATAAAAGATTTTGATAAAGGCATGAAGCAAAATCAATAAGGATAAATTAATGGGTATGTATTTTCAATTAATATCTAACGCATTTTAAAAAACGCTTTTGCGGCATTCAGGTATTATTTAATTAGACATTATATATATTTGTTATTCAAATATGCTATAAATATTTATAAGCTATATCTCCGCTAGAATCCCTGGCGAGGCGGCAAGGGTATTTAACTAAAATTTGTGAGTGTTGTGAAAATTACTGAAAACTATAAACATGTTTTTCTCCTTTTATTTATTATATACTAGCTGCGTGCCCGTTCTTCGCACCGTAGGAAACGAAAATTTTCCTTACATGTGTAATTCGAATTTCTTCGTGATGTGGAATTTAAAGAAAAAGAGCAAAATTTTTTGACTCTTGATGTAAAGTTTGCGTCACGAGTATTAACCTGGCATCATTGTAGTATAATGACTCAAAAAACTACGTCAGTGTCATTCACTATCAAAAAAGTGGAATGCTTAATGGTTTGCAGAGAACTCCTGGCTTTCAAAATGTCTTATTGCTACATCATACTGTTTTTTAGGCTCAAGTTGTTGCATTAAATACCTAAGACACTACATGGAATGGACAACCATTTATTTCTTTCCGAACATGTACCATATAAGGAAAGTATTGTAATCATAAAAAATTCGACTTCGAGATTTTGGTGTATTTACGCGTTTTGAGGTCTTCTGAATTCATTTATGCTATTTTCAAGAGATGTTTTTAAGATAACTGCGCACCCGCTCTTCATACGGGAATAAGCGAATATTTTACTACTAAAATCATATCTGCATGTGACAAAACAGAATTTCATTTTTAAAAAAGTTCAAGTAATCTCCTCTGTTGAAATTACTGCGGACAGTAAATTTTAATCAAAATATCGTCTCCCTGTGTTGAAAATAGAGCTGGAATAAATGGGTTATAATTATGGCGTAATTTTTACGTATCTTAAAGCATTTGACGTCATAGATCCTCACTTGCGAATTGAAATTCCGATATCCCATTTAAAAACTCGATTGGTTGAGAAAGCCCTTTTTTCTAATCCTTTCTATGGCAACAACCGAAGATAAATTCTCGTGCCGTGATCGCAATGTAATGAATGACGTAAGATCGCGTTGATGCTATTAAATTCTAAACATTAGGCTGCATTAAAATTCATAAAAAATCATCTAATTTACATAATTTTTTCGTTTTTATTTTAAAAGAGGGAGAAAAGAATGTTTCACGATTTGTCAAAATATCAAAAAGTTATGACGGATAGAATTCAAGATGCGACAGTTTTAAAATTATTTTACGAAACAATTCGCCGACGTAATCCAATGTTAAAATAAAACTATACTCGCAACATGCATATGTTAGGAAACATATGCCTGCGACATAATTAAATGCGAAAAATGAAAAAGGAAATAGAAAATTTTTAATATATCCCGCTTTAAAATGAATTTTGTAACTTTTAAAATGAAGAACATTTTCAGCCGCGTTAAAATGTTTCAATTTTTAAGTAAGCAAAGGATTAAAATACCACTTATAATAATAATAATAATCATGAATTCTCAGTTTATTTCTAAAGTAAGTTTTAATCAAAATATCGCCTTCTTGTGTTAAAAAAAAGAGCAGGGATAAATGCGTTAAAATTGTGGCTTAAGTTTTATGTATTTTAAAGCATTAGACGTCATAGATCCTCACTTGCGAATTGAAATTCCGATATCCCATTTAAAAACTCGATTGGTTGAAAAAAACCTTCTTTCTAATCCTTTTTGTGGCAATGCAACAATATTATCACGTGCCATGATCAATTAATGTAACCTCGTAAGCTCTCCGCGTCGGTGATATTAAATTCTAAACATCACGTTGCATTAAAATTCGTAAAAAATCACCTAATTTACATAATATTTCCGTTTTTATTTTAAAAGAGGGAGAAAGGAATGTTTCACGATCTGTCAAAATATCAAAAAGTTATGACGGATAGAATTCAAGATGCGAAAGTTTAAAATTATTTTACGAAAAAATTTGTCGAATCAGCTACTTAATATAAAAATTCCTAAAAATCAGTAAATTATGTTACGTATTCAGAACAAACTGTTTTTAAAAGAAAATTTTCTCCTCTATCCGATGATACAAATGCCATTTTGCTGCGAGCGTAATTTCCGCCGTTATTACGAATTAGGTGAGAAAAAATGCCAAAAATCGCATAAAACATAAAATTAAAAAAAATCTAGGTCGAATTTTGAAAAAATCGCTTCGAGGTGCACAGCTTCATGTTTAGATCTTCCCGAATACCAAATTTGCTGTTTCTAGGTGTAGCCGTTTGTCCGTAACGCCACCGACACACAGACCCACAGATCCACACACAGACATCTTCTTTTATAATAAGTAGAGATTACTTGCGAGGGTGTGCTGAATGAAAACAGAACACTTTCTGGTGATACCGCAGGGTATGGGATATATGAAGAACAAAAATGAAAAATCTTTTCGTTCCAATATCGATTCTCTCTATAACGATAATTCTCTTTACAACGATATATTATTTTGACCCCCAAAATATCAATATAGAGGGATTTCACTGTATAATTTGTTTAGATAACTGAGCCCATCCTCCAGAAAAATTTCATATTTTTATTAATTATTTTTTAATCTGTTAGAGTAATTTTAAATAATTTAACTTAGCTCCTGAATAATTTGCATTGAGAATTTTCCTCTTTTCTTTTTAAAAATAGACCTAACCAGAAGGGTGGAGGGCTTGGTCGGAGGACATTTTAAGGGGTTCTAAGGCATATTCATGTATCATCTGGAGAAAACCGCCCAAAACTCCATGACATTTTAATCTTTTTAAAATAAGTTAACCATAGGCGTTATACCGCCTCTAGAAATTTTCTGCTCTGGTCGGGCGCCCCTCCCCCTTACGCCACGCCGCTGCGAACATCCCGCACTTCCGACACCCATAACATTTTGTTTCTGATTGAAATGCAAACGTATCATTTCACGAATCTTTGAAAAGCGAAAGTACTACTAAAGTAGTTTTTCTTTTAAATATTTCAAAATTAAAATTGGCCTAAAAATTGGTTGTTTCTTATCTTAAAAATTCTCCGACGAATGAATCGGGAGTCCCTGAAAGGGGAGGGTCACTGGCTCCCTGACAGGGGGCACATGCACCCCCCCCCTGCATTCCCTGCTGGCGCCTACTTTGATTATTAGAATAATTCGTTAAAACACAAAAAGATTAAAATTTGTTACGACTACTGCAACTCACATTTGTGTATAAGTGTGTGTGTGATAAGGGAGCGAGGAATATGCATTTGTATGGCAAAAAATTCCTCATCGGAGAGGGGTTGGTGACCCCCTATGCCCCCCTTAGCTACGCTACTGACACGAACATACGTATACACGGAAAAATTCTTTCGGTCTTCATCAGACAAAGACCTTTGTCTCGCGCAGTGGCGAAGCCAGGATTTTATTTCTGGGTGGGCTAGGTATCAAATTTAAAGCTAAAGTCCAATTGTAAGCTAAATATCAAATTGTAAGCTAAGTAAAGAGTCCCATTTCGGGGGGGGCAGCAGCCCCCCCTCTGGCTACGCTTCTGCGTCTCGGACTTTGCTGAGAATTTTTTGGACCGAAAGAATTTTTTGGTCGAAACGATCGTAACTATTATAAGTTACATTTTAGGTGTGTTTTTTTCACAAAGTTTTTACTTATTTATCGTTTAACCCCAGTATTTTGAGTGTTTTTTACGTATAGGGAGAATGCTGTATTAATATATTAAAATATGTAGGAGTTACGAAAAACAAGTCTTTAAAAAGTATTACAGTCTTTTGAAGATTCAAATAAAACATAAACCCAGATAGCACAAACTTGTCCAGAACACGTCTAGAAGACGTCATATAGACAAGCTGACATGTCCATTAAACGTCTAGGATTCGTCCAATTCTCGTTCATTTTACGTCAATATGGCACTATAGGACGCCCATATGACGCCTTATAGACATGCATATGGACGTAATAATGGATGTATTTGTCTATTTATAGACGTTTTACGGTCGAATCCTGGACATCAACAAAAACCATTTAATAATTTTTAGCTAATTTTATGTAATGATTAATTTAAATTTATCGTTGCATCTTAATAACGAATTTTGTAAAAATATTCGTACCTAATTTTTTTTAAAGCAACCTTTAAGTACTTGCCCCGCTTCAGTTTCGAACCCTTAACCATGGTCTTCACAGTAGAGTGTGCTAGCCACTATACGCAGAGAGACTTGCTCGGATGCGTCAAAATGCTGAAATAAAGATTTTTTAGTTTCGGACTCGGAACATAGAAAAAAATATGCAGCTCTTCGTTTTTGGATGTTGAGTCGCTAGAGAATTTTCTTTTCTTTTCTTTTTTTTTTCTTTTTCTTTCTTTCTTTTTTTTTTTTTTTTTTTTTTTTTTGCATGTGGATATGAGTTTCTTTCTACACAATACCGCTTTTATAGGAAATAATAATACATAAAAAGTACTTTAAATTTCAAAAGTTCCCCGACAAAAAAAAAAAAAAAACCTCTAGAATTTAAAAAGTTTTTAAACTTTTTTGGGGTAAAATGTAATATCAATAAAAACATAAAGTATAATAAATTCATGCGTCGTAAGTACAGTATTGGGTAAAATGAAAATCAATGATAAAAAATCTGATGTGTCCAACACATGACTTCCTTGCACGTCCATTAGATCAAAAATATTTTCGACGCACTTCCTCTACATTTATTTGTTTGAAAGAGATAAAATATCAATAATAGTAAGGTTTAGCGAATTCTAGCCAAATATTTCGATATCGCCAAGCTGAGTTCAATTTGAAAGATTTCCTTCTGACACTTTATTTGGCGATATTTCACCAAAAGCCGACAAACTTGAGATAGTCAGCGAGATTTTGGGGATAGCCAATGTAGTCATTGACCACAGACTTTCAATGAGTTGATTGCATCTATACACCTCAATGTATTCAAAGTCATTTGGCTCACCCTGTAAATAAATTCTCAGTCGATTGCTGTCAAAAAAGATATTGAAAACAGTTAGGTATTACAATAGTTCTAAATACAAAGTTAAAAAATCTACGGGTTAAAGTTATACAAAATAGGAAATAATTTTTGGCGCCAAATTTGGCGATATTTCGGCGAAACTCGTCAATGTCGACGACATTTGGCGAGATTTTAAGCATGGGCCAACAATGACAGATTATCGCCAAATTTGGCGATATTTCGCCAAAACTCGCCAAGAACGATGACAAATGGCGATACTTTTTGCATGGACCAAATGACTGACTATCGCCAAATTTGGCGATATTTCGCCAAAACTCGCCAAGGTCGAGGACAGACGGCGAGATTTTGGGCATGTACCAAACAATGACTGTCTACAGTTGTATTATAATGAAGATGTCCATAGACATTAAGGTACTGAAATTCTTTTCGGTGGTCCTGTAAATAAACTCTCCAGTAGATTGGAACCAAAAATCGAGATGCACAACTAGATGTTACAACATTCTTATATATGAAATTTCATAATAGTTTTTGAGATTTGAGAGTTAAATATGCACACACGTACACCAAAAGTCGCCAAGCTTGGCGACTTTTGGCACAGTTCTTGAGGGAGGCACGTGACCGTGGTCGGACCATTACCTAACTTATGTGGTAGGACGGTATTGTGCTTGAAATGGATGAATGCCCCTAAAATTGCTATTGGCCGTAATGTATTGGAAATCTTTTGAGTGTTCCTGTAGCAGAACTATAAATGATAAAGACACTTTTTTTTTAATGGAGAAATTCATTTTCTAACTCTTTACAGCATATATCACTTCTGAGTCGTTTGAAATATCCCAATACCTCTAAAAAACGCTTTGATGAATTTCGGCCCATAGAGCGTAATGTATTTCGAATTTTTGGGCGGTCCTGTAGATAAACTATCCAGTCGAATGGAACCGAAAGGGGAGGTGCACAGCTAGATGTTACAACAATCCTAAATATAAAGTTTCAACATTCAACGCCTAACAGTTTTTGAGATATGCGAGTTTAATGAATTTCGGCCCATTGAGTGTAATGTATTTCGAATGTTTTGGGCAGTCCTGTAGATAAACTATCCAGTCGAATGGAACCAAAAGGGGAGGTGCACAACTAGATGTTACAACTATCCAAAATATGAAGTTTCGACATTCTACGCCTAATAGCTTTTGAGTTAGGCGAGTTTAATGAATTTCGGCCCATAGAGCGTAATGTATTTCGAATCTTTTGGGCGGTCCTGTACATAAACTATCCATTCGATTGCCACCAAAAGGGGAGGTGCACAACTAGATCATAGAACAATCCTAAATATCAAATCTCAACATTCTACGACCAATAGTTTTTGAGATATGCGAGTTACATACATACGTACGTACGTACGTACAGACGGCATGGAAAAACTGGCCACAGTAGACTCGCCTCTGGTCAAAATGAGTTGCAGACGCGTTAATATGATCGTGCATGCTAGCCTACGATGAGATGCATCGAAAAAAATTTTTAAATTAAATTTAGAGGTAGTCAAAATCGGTTTTTATGTCGAAATTTGGCCCCCAAAATTTTTCGGGATCACATTACTTCCTTATACTACGTACAAGGAAGTAAAAAGTAACTTTTCCATATTTTGTCCATTTCTGGACTTCCCAGGTAGCACAGAGATATTGCCCAATATCAAAATTACAATATTGGGCAATATTAAATGGACCCCCCCTAAATGATATTCCTGAATATTATTTTTTGACATTCAGAGATATCAGTTTAACATTTCTGAATATTGTTTTCAGATATCCAGGAATATCTTTTTTTGATATTTGTAAATATAATTTTTTGACATTGAGCAATATTGGTTTCCAACATTTCTGAATATTGTTTTCAGATATCCAGGAATATCTTTTTCTGATATTCCTAAATATTATTTTTTGACATTGAGCAATATTGGTTTCCAACATTTCTGAATATTGTTTTCATGTTTCTCCCATCAGCCCTATAAGCATCAGGTCAATATTGTATGCTTGGACTCCTATTTGTGAGCGAAAATATTGATTGTGAAAGAAATTGGGGGGGGGGGGGACTTGACTAATTAATATTTCACATGTAGACATTTTTTTGGTTTGAAATTATAACTCAAAATAGAATTTTTTAATGCTTTAAAATGAAATAAAGCATTAAAAAATTCTCTTTTGAGTTATAATTTCAAACCAAAAAAATGTCTACATGTGAAATATTAATTAGTCAAGTCCCCCCCCCCCCCAATTTCTTTTACAATCAAAATTTTCCCTCACAAATAGGAGTCCAAGCATACAATATTGACCTGATGCTTTAATAAGTTAGCGGAAACATTTTTTTTTTTTTTAATGACTGGGAAAAAATTTTTTGTACGAGTTTGCATTTGATGGTGCTAAAAGATCGTTCTTCACACAGATTCTTGACTCACCTTTTGGAGAACGTAAAGGCCTTTAATACTCAAATTTTGCAGCAATTTATATTGTAGAGTACAATTAAAAGCTTGAACAAATAGTTGAAACTTTTACTATAGGCAGCTATTTTATAATCACCTATAGAATATAAAATTTACTTTGGATTTTATAGTAGCCACTACTCATAAAATCCACAAAGACAATATACTTTTAATTAATACAGCTCTGCTATAACAACCTCAGTGTTAAATCAAACTGCATACTCTTTTCTTTGGTCAACACAGTTTATCTAGAATTTTTCAGAAAGATTGTGGAGTTACGACCAATTTCAAAGTATACAATAAATGCTTGCCATATGTGTAAAGGGAAAAGGGAGGGGGCAGGAAGTATAAATAGAGCTTTTCTTCGAGTAAAATAATAGCTATTAAAGAAAAAAAAATTCCAGTAATATGCTCATATTTCTTTTTTTACTCTGTACTTACCTTGAAACATTTCCCACAAAATGTAATTTGCCATTGGAGGTTATTTCCCACCCCCACCCCCTAAATTTATATTAATTTCCATGAAGCACTAATGCATCTTAGAATCAATGAATTCATTTTCAATATATTTGTATTAAAAGTTATCTCTTAAGCCTTTGGATTCCATTAAAAATTACAAGAGGGATGAATGAAAATTCCAGTTACGAGTGATTAAATACATTTCTTTATAATGTTTCAAAGTACAGTAGAACCTTGGTTATGCAATGCTCCATGATATTCAATGTGACACCTTGGTTAATGTAAAAGATTCATGATCAGACTTCGCATGATTACACATCCATCTGCAATTGATTACAAGAATTGAAAAGGATTACGACTATGGCCAATTCCTAAAAGGATTATGACCAGTTACTGTTAAATTTGCTAAAAAGGTAGTAATCTTGATCTTAGTGAAATCAAATATTCCGAAAATTCTGAAGTAATGCAATTTTATTACACTATTTCTGTAGAATTTTATATAATATTAAGAAATAGCATTCTTATAGGGAATTAATTACATTTGACTGTAATCGTTTCGAAGTCTGGACATAATCTGCAGTATGTTTAAAACTGTAATTGTGATTATGATTGTCAGTGTTATCCGAGGCATGTTTGATTCTGACCACCTTGGATAATCAGGGTTCTACTGTAACTTGATCGAAAAGCAAATATTATTGGTTGTAAACAAGAGAAGAAGAAAATATTAAAATAAATAAATTTTGATTTGGAATAAATGGATTAAAATCTTTTTTGGGCTATATTTTAAGATTTTCATTAAATTGGAAATGCTATTAAAATTGAGTAATGCTTAAAATTGCACAATTATGAATTTTAAAAACTAATTTAAGTTTTAATTCATGCAAAACAAAATGCGCTTTAAACAGCTTACTGGAAAAGGATTAATTCTGGTAAAAAATTAGTACTGTACATTTTTAATATTATAAATATCCCTAATTATAAACACACTTCAAATTAAGTTTTCTTTCCAAAAAATTACATGAAACAGATTTTCATATTTTATTTTTAAAAACCAAATTATCTTTATAAGTTTTCAGTATAATTGTCCACAATATCAAATGTTAAAGAACAATCTGAAACACGAATCTTTTTTTTATTCTAATCAGGTGCTTCAGCTAAACTTCGACCAAACATATTTGCCAAAACCTCCTTGTCCTTAAACTTCAAAGCAGCAGCAGCTACAAAAGAAAGAAAAAAAAAAGCTTTTCAGACATGTAATTGCTACACGATAAAATTAGCTAAAATATTTTAACCACATGGTTGGCTGAAAGGTTTAAATTATCAGAATGAAATTATTAATTTCCCCATCAAAATCGGGAAATCTGGCATTTTTAAATTAATAATTAGCGGAAGAATCAGATTTGACGTTTTGTTACTCTCTTTTACTCTTAAAATAATATACTCTGACAGTAAAAAATAAATAAAATTGATGAATATTTTAAACATTGATATTTGAAAAACTATTAATTAAAAAATACATTGCTCATTTCAAAACATATCAAAATGGTATGATATGCTGTTTTATACTAGTTTTTTAATTAATTAATGAAACAATACTAACTAGCAAGTTTGATCCCAAGATCCAATAATTCTTAATTAGATTGGGTTTTAGTTTGAGTTAAGTATTATTAGTGGCACCAGGGGCGTAGCCAGAAATTTTCATGGGGGGGGGTTACGACTACTACAATTCATATATATGTATACGTGTGTGTGATAATGTAGTGAAGAATATACATTTTGTATGGCAAAAAATTTCTCATGGGGGGTTATGACCCCCCTAAAACCCCCCCTTGGCTACGCCCCTGAGTGGCACCCAAAATTTGCTTAGACTTGGTAGAGAAAAAAAAAAGTAATAACAGATAACAGACTGTTAGTGATAAATTTTAGGGTACTTGCGTATTATCCCCGCAGTCCGCCAAGACGAGCAATTTTTTTGCCAAGAGAAATGCCGGACATATGAAATTATTAATGTTTTTGAATACGATTGGGGCAACAGTTTGGCAACTCATTTGACGGAAAAATAGTTTGGCTGGAATGACCACCGGGATAATACCTAAGTACCAATTTTAGGTTGGCCATGGAAGGTAAATTTCCATAAAATTGTTTTTCTAGGGAAATCTAGAATTTAAATATAAAAAATCTGGAGTGACTCCACTCGACTTTCCGAACACTTAGGATTAAGATCATTACCAAGCATTTAAATAAATTTGAATCGATGAATAATTCAAACATACATACCAAATTGAAATTCAATCGAATGCACCGTTTAAACGCTTGCACACTTTCAAGAATTTCTCAACATATACCATTATTCCATGATATAAAAGAAATTTTTGTTGTAGCCTTGTAGAAAAACTATAATTCTTATACACAACTAAAACCCCTCCTTGGCTACGCCCCTGAGTGGCACCCAAAATTTGCTTAGACTTGGTAGAGAAAAAAAAAAGTAATAACAGACTGTTAGTGATAAATTTTAGGGTACTTGCGTATTATCCCGGCAGTCCGCCAAGACGAGCAATTTTTTTGCCAAGAGAAATGCCGGACATATGAAATTATTAATGGTTTGGTTTATTAATACCGGTCTTAAGATGGTGATTTATAACATATATACTCAACTTCAGCTTAATCGAAGGTACCGTTTAAATGCTAGCGCACTTTCAAGAATTTCCCCCCATAGGCCAGAATGTAAAAGAAATCTTTGTCATAGCCCTGTAGAAGAACTATAAGTCCTATACACATCCAAATTAATATCGGTCTTAAGATAGCGGTTTATAACATATATACCCAATTTGAGCTCAATCGAATATGCCGTTTAAACACTAGCGCACTTTCAAGAATTTTCCCCCCATAGGCCATAATGTAAGAGAAATCTTTGTCGTAGCCCTGTAGAAAAACTATAAGTCCTATACACACCCAAATCAATACCGGTCTTGCGACGGTAGTTTATGACATATATATCCAATTTGAGCTCAATTGAATGCTCCGTTCAGGTGCTATCGTGTTCACTCACATACACACAAACACATACACACACACACACACACACACACATACATGCATCTCGTAAAAATAGCATAAATGGATTCAGAAGCCCTCAAAACGTCTAAAAACACCAAAATCTCGAAGTCGAATTTTTTCATGATTACAATACTTTCCTTACATGGTACATGTTCGGAAAGTAAAAATACAGTTGAGACAGATCACATGATCGAAGTAACAAATGACACTTTTATGGCATAAAAGTGACTATTCACCACAAATGAATTCTCATTCATCAAGAATAAGCATATTGATTACTTTAGGAGTTAATTACCTTAATGTTATGAGTTTTTTTTTCCTGGTTACTGTTTCAAATTTAAATCAGTTAGTAATAGCACAGGTTAATACAATGTGTCATGACTTAAGAAAATCTGAAAAAGCAACAAAATTCAAATTTAACATCTGAGTGTTTTCTCTTACATTAAAACTAATTTCATTGGGATATTGTTTTTTTGTGTGATTGTGGAATGCTACGTTAGGACTATCTGCCAAGGATGGGGGTGCATTGGTAGGAGGACTTTATACGGGTTTCTAACGCTTATTCACATGTGATATTAGTAACAACTTGAATCAATTTAGTACTGTGGTACTATACTATATCTTTCATTCTTGATATAAAAAATATGTATTTGTTTACTAATTGGGGAATACTTAAATTTGTTTACTATTCGGTTGTCGAATATTTAGTATTTGGCCGAACCGTCACGGTATACTGTCGAATAGGTATACTGCCAGTATACCGAATATTCGGTACATCCCTACATTGTACATTACCATACATAAAGAATTTGTTGATAGCTTCATTACAAGATGAGTAACACATGGTATACTCTTACTAAAATTAACACTTACATTATTGGGTCTTTCGGAAACCTATGATATTAGCTTTCAGGTTCTTTCACTCTAGCTGTGTCACAAAGGACACACTTAACATGGGAGGACTTCTTTTTTCTGTAGAAAGAAAAACTAATTAAAAAGAGGGTGAAGTCAAAACAAAAAGTTTTAGAAATGACAATATTGAAGCAAAATAGCTCGTACATTAACATGAAATATTTTTACAAATAACTTTTATCCGCAATGTCTGTAACCAAGGGTAGAATCCTGTGTTTTGTTTTCTTTTTGTGCTGCCCCTCGGGCAATCTCTGAAATTATTTTGGTCGCCCCCAAGTACAGTTTGTTGCCCATGCAACTTTTGCTATACAATTTTTTTTTTTTTTTTTATTGCGGCTGTTACTATGAAAAATGGATTTTTGACTACGTCTGATTTGACTATGATGGCAGAATTCTCTTGACGGTGATCGGCTGCTTGTAAACAAATAGGAAACGAGCACACTGAAGATAAAACAATAGTAGTTTCTTTCTTTCTACTCTTTTTGATAATTACCATGAAAGAAAATTCTTTTCTTTTTGGTTGCCCTAAGGGCAACTGAATTCTTTGTTTTACTTGCCCGTTTAAAAATCTGACAGCCCTGGGTAAGCAGACAACTGCAACTTTCGAGTGCTGTCTGTAACTGAGTTCGAATAATTTTAGATTATGCAATTCTCTGTTAATAGTGTCCACAAGGCTGCTTTTAATTACAGCAAAACTACAAAGGTTGTCTGCGTAATGGGGGGATCAGGGGTGGCAAATAGGGGGTGCAGTTGCACAACCAAATGAAAAACTGAAATGCAACCCCTGGAGGGGGGGGGGAGAATGCCTTTAGGCCGAGAACTTTAAAGGAATATTCACATTACAACAACTGGAGAAAACCACGGGAAAAATAACCATATTTCATTATATGATAGATCATCATTTCTCATCTCTCCTATACAGTCGAACTCTTATAGCAAACCAAGTATATAACGAACTAAGGCACGTATCCAGCCAGGCTGGTGGTTAAGGCAACTGTAAGTCCCCCCCCCCCCGAATATCTGACTGTTTACTTAGCTTACAGACGAAACTTACGTTACAATTTGATACACAGTCCTCAACAAAATAAAATCTTAGGTATGGCATTCCATATCAAAATATCTCGTGACCAACCTTTCTAAAATTATAAATTTGATAATCAAGATACAAGATATGTGTTACAAATTTCATTAACTAAAATTTGCTGTGGGTCATGATTGGGCTCCAGCAGAAAAAAAAATGAGATTTTTAAAGTAGGAAAAGTTATGTGATGGAAACAAATGATGCAGGCTTGGCTAGTTTTTGACGCATGACATTTTTAACCATGGTTTAAACCATCATGTCAAAAACCTCAAATATTGAGTGGAAAAAATAAACAATACTTTTAAGTGTTTTACTTTATTGCAAAATAGCTTGTACTTTAATATCTGCAATGAATTAATCAATTAATATTTAGAAAAATAAAGCACTATAATCAGTAAAAAATGCTTATTTTGTTTACATCTATCAGGTTTATTTATTTTTAAGAAGTAAGACCATTATGTACTTTGCAGTGGTGGCGCTAGACTTTCCCCGACGGGGGGTCACCACTCCCCGACGAGGGGGCACAAATATACATGTACATATGCTAAGTGGCGTATCCAAGAGGGGGCTTTGACCTCCCTCTTGATGACATTTTTGTCACCAAGTATGGAAATTTGCAACTATTTGCACCACTTGAAAATATTTTACTTTAGAAAGTGATTTGTTCACAATAAATCATTTTCTAAACTAAAATATCCAGGATCCTGATAAGTTTAGAGGAGATGGAGGACAATATAATGTTTTGTATTGTGAAATATTTCCAGGAATCGGATCGACATACATAATCGGACACCCAGGCCCCGGATATTTTCAAAAAGCACTGCACAATCTTTTCCTGGTAGATTATTATTTAAACTGACCCTAATTAACGTATCTCAAAATCCTTTTACATTACACAAATATTTCCCCAAGGCCTCAGCAAGCAAAAAATTTCAGTGGGTGGAGGGGATCTGTAGTGCCAAAATTAAATTAACTGATCTCTAGAATCAACGCAAATAAACTGATAATGCATTTACTGAAATTTTGGAGAGGGGGAGGGTGTCAAACCCACATGATCCTCCCCCCCCCCCCCTGGTAACGGCCTTGCACGTTCCTGTAAAATCTCGAAAGCTACTTTTAAGAGTTCTTCAGGTTAACGCTTAAAATATTTCATATGAATGAAATTCTTTGAAAAAAGTTCAGCGAAGAAAGTTCTACGCATTTTTTTTTTTTCCCGCAGAAAAAATATCAGAAACAAAAGTTTTTTTGTGCAAGAATATTGCTGCAAATTCACTGAAAATTCATTTTATAAATTAAGCATGACTAAATTTGCACGCTTTTACAAAAATTGCAGTTATTTTTATAAAATTAAGAGATATATGTAAATTTAATTACAGTTTAACTTCGATATCTCAAACATCGAAATTCTTGATATCTCAATAAATGTGTTTTCCCTTACAAATTGAATCCTGCCCCACCAGTGGCATCTGGGAGACGGAAGGTGTCTGGTTCTAAACTAGGTCCGTCCGCCGACCTAACCGTTCGGAATTTTCCGAAACTTTGCATAAATACGGGTTAGGACCTCTTCGAAAGTCCCCCTCGGAGGGCAAACCCACCCCCGGCCTAGATCCCTAGCGTAGATAATTGGTCGTAATCTACATTTCCATTTACAAACTGATTCCCTTTAATTTCAACTCGTTATCTCAAAAAGTCTAGTGTTTCTGGCCAACATATTTTGCTGCAAAAATATTAATCGAATTGTTAATTTATGCAATATTAATATTTTAATTCACAATAAAGTGAGAAAAATGCAATTGAAATGTTTATAGGTAGAACCACTTTACAACAAAAATTTTCTTTTGAGAAACTAGGGGCCAAGGCCCCCAGACTCGCTACGCTCGCTTTTCGTATGAGGCATTCGTCCCCGAATAAGGCTTATTCGTAAAAAGGACATAATTTCAACAGAGAAAACCCGAAGATTGGATCACATAGAATGTTAATGAGCTACACATTGCTTGGTTCTTGCATGTTCATTGGTAGATAAAAATTTAAACTTCACACTACAGTAGACCCCTCCCCCTCATAACACGGAAGATATTTTGTTATGGGAATCCGTGTTGTACGGGTCCTGAGCTATACTCCACCTGGAGTGCGGACTCCGCTTATAATCGCTGGAAAAATTATTTGCACTCCTGAGAAACACAATGATATTTAATGTTGCCATTCAAAAGTTATATTAATTAGGAGCGAAAGCGTAATAAAATCAGAACATCTGTTTCAGCTGTATTTTTAATAATGTAAAACCTATTGGACACCTTGCGAATTTGCCACCCATGGCGATTTTTCATTATTTGGCGACTTGCGTACATGTAAAGTTAATAAAAGCTACGGAACAGATAGGATAGCTTGCCACCCATGGCGACTTTTCATTATTTGGCGATTTACACATGCTCACAACCTATAATTACTGTTCATTTAAGGTTACCGGAAAACCGATATCCATATTTTCATTTACATAATCGTTTGCAGATTGGCGTACTTAGCACCACGAATGATACCATCTCGTCGCACTAGCAAATATCCAAAGTGTACTATAACTGCTATAATGGCATAGTTAACGCCGCCAAATATTTCTACTGGTAGCAAATAATCCAGCTGGAC
This sequence comes from Cheiracanthium punctorium, assembly GCA_038373885.1. Lineage (NCBI taxonomy): Eukaryota > Metazoa > Arthropoda > Arachnida > Araneae > Cheiracanthiidae > Cheiracanthium > Cheiracanthium punctorium. The sequence goes on from JAWZYV010014243.1 coordinate 80,192, forward strand.
CGAACCGGCTTTAAAATAATCTGCATTTTAATTATTTTTCATTTTCAAGATATTAGTTATTCTGTTTTGGAAAAACGAATAATCGCTCATTCTAAACTCCTGTTGTCTAAGCGAACTTACTATTTGAAAATTGTCAACTTTGCGTAACACATTTTGAGTTACTTATTTCATATAGTTTTTATTTTGGCGTAAAATGGGCGCAATTCTAACTCATGTTTGTAAATTTCACGCGATTCTAGATACTTGGAAATGCTTTGTTTCAAAGGAATGAATGATTTTATGCCAAATCTGGCAACCATTCTGTTTTTTTTTTTTTCAGTTTTTTATTAATATCTTCTAAAATAATTCGATTTTTCGAATCTGTGGGCACCTTAGTCGAAACTCAAATCCCCGCGGTTTAGGAGGAGATAGGTCAACAAGCTCTGACAGCGCCAGCGGCAGCGGCCTTTACTTTTTTTTTAGAATAGAGAGAAACGATTTTGAAGGTGCGCAGTAAAGTGGCATACCGAAACTTTATCGCTTGTTTCTACGGCTTTAAAATGATTCTACTTTCATAACAATTCATGTGGTGATAGTACTTATTGAAAGCTAAAAGATGGCACAGTATCTCAATTTCGAAAAGAATTGTTGTGAAGTGTATCCCTGGAAGCTGCAGTTAATAATAATAACAAATTATAAAAATCTCCGAAAGAGAACGTAAATATATGCGCTATTATATTTTTTTTATAAAGTCAAGCACTCATGAAGAAAATTAACCACTTTCTTTTAAAATCTTTAAAAAAAAAAAAAAAAAAAAAAAAAATATCGTCAGAAAAATATAATCGGTCAGCTTATAATTTGCCAAGACACACAAAAAAATAATTATTTTTAGCGAAACTTACCTTGATAAAAATTCACTTTTTTGTAATACTCCAAGATAGTTTTGAACGAGGTTTCCACAAACGTGATGAATAATTTTATAAAGCAAGCTCATTTACTAATAATTCATAGTGAAAGTGTCACTTTTAAAATTTCAACATTAACAAAAAAGAGTTTAATTAATAAGGCGAATAACAAACATAATATTAATCTGTTTAAAAGTTAAAGAGTTGAATTCTGATCCATATAATTCTGCAACTCAAAAATCAGTTTAGAACACATACTATTAGTTTATTTTAATAGTTTATATTAATGCTGGTGCCATCCATGGATTCAATAGCGATTTGTATAAAGATTCAAAATAAGGGAGGCTTACGATACGCCACTGTATACAACATACAAATCTACACGCAAATATAAAACCTTTATTGTATTTATTTTATTTACTTATTTTACAGGATAAAAGTGAAATTTTCGGAAAAACGATATAGACGCTGTATACCTTAATTTTTATTTACTTTGCAGTAAAATAAATGAATTAGAATTCACAAAAGTTAGTTATTTTTCCACAACGATATAAAAATTAAATTGTCAGTCAAGATTAATCAGTTTCCTTTAACTTATATTCCATTTTTATATCTATCCGCAGCCATCTTCATACTGGACTGGAGAGGGCTTTGGTCTATCGGAGGGGCTGGTTATTATTATTATTTAATTTTTTCAAATTTTTATTTTTTTACTCCAATCAAAATGTAATAAATTCTAATTCCCTTGCAGCTGTTAATCTTCTTGGTGTACATAGCTATGAACTCTTAGCTAAAGAGGGCCGGTTAATCCAGTTAGATTTCTCTATATATTGCGAATTCTCACTCGTTGTATATGTATAAGTATGTTACCAAATAAACAAACTATGTATTTGACTAATTCTTAAATTACAAAAAAATAAAAATAAAAACAAATCTTACTGCTAAATTTTTATAAAATTAAAGATTAAATCGTGCATATTGTGTTCGATTGAATCTATTTATAAATAAAAAGTATATTTAGAATTTATTCAAATTTGCCATCTAAGAAACAGAAAAGTACTAATTTTTATTTTATTTTATTCAGAAGAAGTTAAAAGTTAAATTATCTAATTAACCACTTAGTTATAAAAATATCTTTTTACTTTCTCAACAGTTATAATAGTTCAAGTAGGATTACTGTGATAAAATAATTTTAAAGACATAGAATACTTATTTTATAAATTGCATGACACACTAACTTATAAATAAATAAAATACGACCAGTTTAAAATATTTCTAATTAAAATGAAAATTTTTAGTTAAAGCGTTTAAATATTCATAGGTTTATACATATTTTGAATGCCAGAAATGATGAACTGTAAAATAATTTTACAAATATTTTGTCATGGCAAATTATTACACAATTAAATATACATTTTATAAAGTTTCCGTAGTAAACAAAATCCGAAATTTCTTATCGCGCGAGTCGTAAATCTCTTTAAAAAATATCAATTAAGACTTATAAATTTTGTAGCTCTATGAATAAAAGTAATACAATGGGAAATTTTATTTTACATTTATAACACAAAAGCTTTTGACTTGTGAATTAAAATACTGTTAATTTACATACAATTACATTAAATCTGTGTTTAATTTAAATTTGCATTAATGCAATTTGAAAGTTTATAAAGACATACCTTTCTTCCTCACTCCAATTACTAAATCGTATTTGATAAATATACCAAAAAAAAAAATCGAAACTGCAACGAAAGAATATATTTTTAAAATGTATATCCTGTCCTGTAATTTAGCGGGAATGACATATAATGGGGTGGACAACATGTTACTTATCAATGGTTTAAAAGCAAGAGCACATTTAAAAGTACTCATAGTGTTTAAAAGACCAATTAGGAGAAAATTTAGATTTATTTATAAAGTACTCAGAGAGTTAATATAATTTAAAATACAATAATGTTGTACAACATTTCATAGAATCAGAATGTGAGGTCAAAAAGTCCGACTTCTACTCCAGATTCAACTTAAAAAGTTATGACTCTGGGTCCGCAGCCATGATTAAAAGTGCACTCCAAACCATTACGAGCATCCATGTCTAAGGACATTTAATGATATATATGTATCATTAAAATGCTGTTAATAAATAAACTTTAAAGTAGTATTTTAAAATTTCTGAGACAGAACAAGTGACTCAGTTTTTGAAATATGTGTCTTATTTTAAAATTATTTTTACTTTTAAATAACACAGAATGTGGTCATTCAAAATTTGTGCTCAAAATAGTTTCAATTCTTTTTTATAAGGGGGGTGAGGGGCAAGGGTGGTTTTAGAGCGAGGGCACAGGGGCGCGAATTCCCCGAGAGGAAAATATTTAAACTAGTAAAAATACACTTCAAATAAAATTGCATGTTCATGCAATTCTGAATTGGTATTCAAGCTTTGCACACTTCCTGAAAAATATTTCTGGATCCGCCCTTGGGCATAGTATATTTTTACAAATACATAACAAAAAACAAGTGCTTAGAATATATAATTCAATGCTTTATGAGAAATAAACTGACCATATTTTTAATAATAACATATATTAATTAAAGCTTTTAAACACAATTTAAAAAAATATATGAATGTAATTTACATATAACTTACTTAAACAGGCGCCAGTTGATTTTGTTTATGAAGATCTGAATGCTTAGTTATCCTATGTTTTTTTTTTTTTTTTTTTTTTTTTTTTTTAACATAATCATTATCAAAAATATCACGATATAAAGCACACTGTACTTTACTTTATATCTTGTGCTTTTGGCACCACCGATGTTCTTTTTAGGAAACATAAAGCCAAAAGAGAAATTAAACTTTTATAAACTACACAATGATATGCTATGTTGCCGTAACAAGAAAAAAAAATGCCCACTATTCTAAACTATGTCTAACTCACTGGTACAATGCACAATAACAAGTGTTGGAAAAGTGATGTACTATGGGTTTGCGAAGAAAAAATAAAAATACACGGGATATTTCGACGAACCATTTCTTTCTCATCATTCTGTCATTGAGGACCAATAAAAATACAAAAACCGTATTTCTGTAAAAAAGAACATCATCCCCCATTTGCTTGTGTAAGCAAAGCCATACTTCCCTTCCCTCGAAATTTTTTATCTACCCGACTGGTCTAATTAACGGTCACTGTCTCCCCCATCCCGACCACCCACACCCATATTGTACTTTTCTATGGTGTCGGTGACAAAATGCACAATCGTTTAAGCAATTAAAAGAGCTTCGGATAGAAAGTGGTCGCACATGTGGTCTCATAAATTTGTCGTTTGAAGAATAGACTGGCACTTTTGTTATCTTAAGATTGATGTCTTGCTGCAAATCCAGTAAAATGCCTCCTGAGAGTGGGATCAGAATTTCAAATATACACTATTCGAATTTGAAGTCTCCCCCGCCGTTCATCAACACATCACAGTATTGGAAGATGCAGGAAGTGGCTGTTTTTCGACATGAAAAGGATCGCAGAGATAAGAGATGAATGAAAAAGGAAAGTAGTTTTAGCCATTATTCAGACGTCCAGAGGAATAACCCCCCCCCCCCAATGAGCTATCTCTCAGAAATGTAAACATTTCCGCTTCAATCTCCAATACTCATTTGCCTTTCATGTGTATTTAAAAAGTACAAAATTAATTTTTTCAAATCGCAAAATCAAAATTAAAACTCAGCTAAAATATAGATTTCTTCTTCTGAAAATTCCCCGACGAATTAATCAAATAGCCCCGATGGGGGGTCACAAGTTCCCCGACGGGGGGCACGTGCCCCCCCGGACCCCCCACTGGAGCCACCCCTGGTACTTTGTAAGGATGTGCTTACTCATAGCATTCAAGTCCCAAAATTTTTTACTAATTCTATTTTGAATGGAAAACTTCAGTATACTGATAGTTAAAACGACGTGATCTTTATCTCTTTAGTCTAAATGAGTGAAACTGCTATGCTATTGGCTATTCCTTAAAGCCTTCTCAATTTAGATTAAACCAAAAATAAACTTTATGTTTCTTCTAGGAAATGTTTACCCATACTTTCGTTTGAAATTTTTGAAAAACTGCAGAATATTATTCATTAATTACATATATCATTAATTACATATCCCCCTTGGCTATGCCAAGGGGGATAGGGGAGTCGCAAGCCCCTCTAATGAGCAATATTTTTTGTCATACAAGAAGTATATTCTTCACTCCCGTATCACACACACAATAAATTTCTGGCTGTGCCACAGATATATACAATTTTTATATATAATATTGTATACATTAAATTTATAAATTTGTTATATAAATGGTATTAAACTAATTATTCTTAGTGAGTACAACTTATGTGCTAGTATAATTGTTATATTTTAATATAATTAATTTTAATTAGGCATTTAGTTTAATGCAAAATGTAAATATAGTGCATAATTAGTTTGCATATTGTTCTCTTTCTTTTATGTATTAGTTTTTGACGGTTTAAACCAGTTTTTGATGCTTGTCATGTCGAAAAACAGTTTTTGAAGTCAAAAACCCAATACTGAAATGATGGTATATCACAGGCAAAATGAAACTCAAAGTACGCTGCGAACTACTAGACTAACCACTGAACAAAAAAAAAAAAAATAATTTGTATTTCCTCCAATTTTCTTAGCTACTTAATATTGAATATAATTCTTGGGCTCAGGTACTGAGCCAATTTTTGTGTTTCTTCACATTAATTTTAAACACATGAAGTTGAGCTTTAAACGTTTCAAAAGCTCTACACTCGCCCCCCCCCCAAAAAAAAAAATAGAAATATGTTCCGAGACTAAATTAAAACTTCTGATATAAACTGCGATGAAGATAAACTTCTTTGCTTCTAAGAAGCTGAAATCACTCCCCCCCCCCCCAAGCTTCGATATTATATTTTTAGTGTGCACTATATCAAAAATAACTCAGTATTTTTTGTGCACTATAACAATCACAATAAACTTGTACAAGAATATTTCACATAATGTCCGCAACGGCAAATAGATTTACGTTCTCCTTCAAAATATCGCAAACATAGAAATTGCAGACATAAATACCTTTCACGAAATATTTACACAATTGTAGAAAAAAAATACTGATTTGATGTGCAGCATATTCCTTGTTGCATCGTCATATAAACAAACAATACATATATCAATATATAAAAAACAATGTAAATGACAGTTAAATAACATAAAAGATGTACCTACATTTTAGAAGATAATTCTATATCCTTTCCCTAGTAGCAATAACTCATCGGTCGATGAGAGGCGGGTGAGTTAAATCCGAGGAGAAGGAGCAATGGCCGATCACGGCTTTTCATCCAAAAAAGGGGAAATTTCATCGGCAACTGGTACAAAATGTCCGCTCGGGGGACCATAAAGCCGATCATCGTTTCCGGATGACACCGATGAAATAACGAAAAGAAAACGATAAACTGTTTAAAATATATTTGTTAATAAAAAATAAACGACTGGCAGCAAAATTTTCAAAAAATGTCCGGTCTGTTTATTATATTTTCGTTTTTTGTATGCTAAATTTCCGTTTTTCTGGAAAAAAAAAAATTCTCCCTCCCCCGGGCCCGAACACTGAGCGTTCTGATTACGAGATAAGCGCGCTACCCCTAGACCATCGAATCTTGTCATGTACAAGGCAAAGTGTGAAGTACCGGTTATTTTAGTCTCAGATTGAGACTTAGGGGAAATTTTGACAAAGTGTTGTTCAGCTATTATTAATAATAGTCAAATTATTCGATTGGTAAGAAATTAATTTCACTTTTTACCAATGTATGTAAGTAGCAACAACATTCATAATTAATAATTAAAAAACAATATTGCCAATTGTATAGGAATTTTAGTGTGATTTTAACTTTCATATTTCTTGGATAACTTTTAAAAATTAACTGATTTCTCTTCTTGCTGTTTACATTAAAGAGGTTTCAAAAGAGTTGCTCATTGTAATGAAGTTTCCGTTTTTCTTATAATGCAGCTGACGCACAAATAGATTCTTTTCTTTTTTTTAAACACTTTTTTTAAAAATCATTTAAATATTACAAACGATTTTTATATAATAAATACTTACAGTTTTTTGTAAATATTTCTTTTCAAATTTAAATTTTGTGGGAGGGGGCAAGGGGGGGATACCCCCGCCTCCTCCCAACCCCAATACAAGAAATTTGAAGTAAATTATGCGATTAATTCAAGAATTGTTCAAAATTTCCCTTAGATTATGCAAAGGCACATCTAAATTACGCAAATATTTATAGGAATTTGGGTAAAGTGTAAACTACTGGGGACACTTGCAAGGCCCGTTGACTATAGAGCTGCAGTTTCGGATAAGATATTGTTTTTCGGTTTCCCATCGGCGAAACTGCTCGTCTAGATCACTTCTATCCATGAATAAAAATTAATCTATTGCAAATTAACAAAAGTGCACTTGCCGATGACTGAATTCGACGAGTCGATGAGTTAACGATGAGTCGATGAACGACCGAGCAGAAAACAAGCAGTCATTGCTACTAGGGTTGCCATGACGATCAGCAAAATGTATCCTGAATAAGTTCATGTTCAATGGCGACTCCGACCCTCCGACTTCCCACGTTGTTGATGTTTGGAAATTCCTTCCGCCCGACAAGAATAACGATTAGTACGCATGCGCGAGTCGAATGTTGTAAACAAAATATCATTTCTGCGATATTCCCTGATATTCACCAATGTTGTAAACAGAATATCATTTCTGCGATATTCCCTGATATTCACCAATGTTGTAAACAGAATATCGTTTCTGCGATATTCCCTGATATTCACCAATGTTTAAAATAGTATATTGAAATGAGTATATCGCTAAAAAATTGGATTAAATGAAAAAAAAAAAAAACATTAGGATGTTATTTCTGAATGATAAGGTTATAAAATAATTGAAGAAATTCTCTTAAATGTTTTTAAAAAGGATTACTTTTAATTAATATCTGCCAATATCGGCAGATGTCGTAAATTCAATGTATGACATTCAGAGACTTTCAAAATATTGCCCGATATCGGTGGACATTTGTCAATATCTTTGTGCTACCTGGGTTATACACACATCCATTTTATGTCGTATCACTGACATAGTGTGGATCATCTGGAATACGTCCATTAATGGATTTATTCTGGATATTTTAATTCTAGTTTTGGTCTATTCATGGACATATTCTGGATTTTCCAGATTATGTCCATAAATAGATGTCTTATGGATGTCTATGTATAGACATGGATGTATTATGGATGAGTTGGATCAGAAATAGACATAAAATGGACAAGTGTGTTATCTGGGAATTAATATATTTATTTATTATTAATTTATTACATGTAGAAGAAGCTTCTAAAAGCATTAACCAACTAACAATTTCTTAAATTTTTTTTCAATATGTGCATGGATGAAGAAACTTTTCAAAATATTTATAAAGATACATTCTGTTCAAACAAAAAAGTAAAAACAAAATTTAAAAAATCAAGCGTTTTTGACAGTTTTAATGCCCTTTTAATAATATGGACTGGACCTTTAAACCGCTCTTTTCTGGTCATAACACTAGCGCCACGGCGGAAGGAATGCGAACTACTGGTTGATACGGGCTTTTAGACCCGTTTGGATAGCCGGGGAATATCCCAGTTAACCATGGCCCCCATGGCCGTGATTGTTTTCATTCTTTCAGGCTGTTATGGTGGATAAAATATTAATAACGGTATAAATGCGGTTTGAAATAGCTTCAGTAATTTGAAATAATATATTATCGAACGTTTCTTTCCGTATATGAAAGGGTAAGGTTGAGATGAAACTGCTTTCTTGCTGCATAGTTATATTTCTTAGGAGAAAGAAAACCGAAAGTGCATTATATTGAACAATCTGATAAAATGCGTAAATATATCCTAAACTAGAGATCAAAGCCCACTGTGGAGGCAATGATAGCGTGCGCAAGAAAAAATATTGGTCGAAAATATCTCTACTCTCAATCTATATCTCACACATCAGTATATTATCTGTAAAACAAAAATCTTTGTCATGAAAAGGATATCTTTTACAAAGTTAAATCCTAATAACAGCATAATTGTGTTTTGATATATTCATTATTTAATAAATATGCTATGGCAAATGTGATTAATCTGGTAACTATACATAATCACATGTTTTGGGCTTTCATCCTCTGACCAAAACATATTTAGCAGCTTTCCAAAATTATGTTTGTAATTGAGAATCTGAAAAAATTCCTCTTACCCACACCCAATAAAAAAATTAGAAAATCAAGTCAAGTAGAAAAGCCTGCATTTCTGTAACATTATTCAGTACATAAGATTATTCAGCTTAAAATTCGGTGACTTAGGATATTTTATTATATGAGATTATCATATTGTGAAGTATAACTAAGCAAATATTATTTGTAAATGTGTTTTAAAAAAATATTTTTTTCTCTTTGTTCCGAAATAATTCAGCTGAATATGTTAACTTTTTTGATCGGCCTACTGAATATTCGGCAAAACAGCCAAATAGGCCAAATATTCGTTACATTCCTAAGCAAAATACCCAAAACTATAAAATACTTATCTATACACCTAATTGAAACATACATATTTCAAATGAAATAAAAAATAGAATAAACACAAACTAAACACTACACACATCCACATTAACTAAACACACAAAACTTACACTACTAAAATCAAGATAAAATCAAACTCATTACAAATAACTCAAAAAACCTCATCTATTGATTCACATTATACAGTAGAAGACCCAAAATCCGCACAGCTTGGTTCCAGACCTTGTGCAGATTTTAGAATTTTGCGGATTTTAGGACATAATAGGAAATTTATTCTATTTCCCTCCACCTCACCCAGAAAAAAAAAAAAAAACAAAAAAAAAAAACAAACAATAAAGAGCAAGAGAAACAAATCATGTTACTTATAATCAGAATCATGATATAAAAATAAATACAAAGGGATTATACAATATACAAAATTATGAGATTATAGTACTACAACTTATTTAAACATGTATATTCAAGAGTAGTTTAGGACTTTGGGATGTTCTAATTATAGTTTATTTTATTTTATTTATTATTTTCTGTTGTGTAACACAGCTTTGCTGCTCTACAAATCCGAGATATTTCTTCTTAGAGCATGTTGTTTTATCATGTTGTTTTATCAACTCTTTGATCATACTCACTTGTTACTGTGTCAAGAGTCTGTGTCATGTGACCATAATTGAGTGTTAGTTATGTCACTGTCAGTCATTTGAAGGATATCAATGCTACCATCAGAGCTCACAGACTCCTAAAATATTTTTTTCAAGTGGGAATAGCTTATTTAGTTTTATTTTGTGGTTATAGTGTAGTTTTCTGAACTTGCAGCTGGCATGGCAGATTTCATTGTTTACATTGAACAGACAGTGCGGATTTTAGAGCCTTGCGGATTTCGGGTCGGCGGATTTTGGGTCTTCTACTGTATTAAAAAATGTACATTCATTCTGCATACAAAAATGTACGATAGCATCCCATATATCAAATAAAATCTTTCATGTTTCTTATGACCCTAAAAATTTCCATCTATTCTTCCCAATTCACAAAAATAACATGAAATACTAAAACCTTTTTATAAATATGCAACCATAAAAGAATAAAAATTCTCAATGTCAAACCAATATATACTACAGCTAGAAATGGTGAAAATGTGCTTTAGCCCACTGCTTGGCAATTGTCAACAAACTGGTGAGTTGGCGCTTTTCTGTGGAATGACTGGGACTGCAACAATGGAATTCGATTGACGTTCTGCTCTGTTCAGTTTGGGTCATAATCTGTAGCTTCTGTTACTTTTGCTTCTCTCATTCGGCAAAGCACATGTGATGCAAAAGGCTGTGGGATTGAGCCATGGAAGAAACAGTTTATTTTTACGATTATTTTCGCAAGATGCATCTCTGATGCAGAAACATAATCAATATGGCAATTGTGGGAAAACAAAAATTTTAGAATATGGAACTATTTAAAGTAAAAATAACAAAATACTAGAAATAAATAGAGGGGGGGGGGGGGGTCCTCTTGAAAATATGCTACAGTGGTCCTTTGTGAGATGCAAAAAAATAACACTTGACTCTGGTCATCGCTACAGAGGGCCCCTGGAAAATATGCTTTCTCTGGTATTTTGCGAGACATGCCACCCCCCCTCCCCCCCAAAAAAAAAACACTGGGTCCAGCCATCACTGTAGGCGGCTCCTTGCGAAATATGCTAAACTATATGCAAATCAAACATTTTCAAAAGTGAAAAAATAATTTAAATCAAATACTAAGAATAAAACTAAATAAAAATTATTTCACTTACCATTTTCAACAAAGATTGAAAAAACATTTTCTTTACAACAGTACATTTTCTTTCGTAAATTCATATTCCCTGCTGTTGATGGTAGCATTCTGTATAACTTAAAAATTTGTTCTTATTTAAATAAAAAAAACTTCAGTGGGTCTGACTGTAGTATTACAGTCGACCCTCGTTTATCGCGGTTAATGGGTTCCAGACTCTACCGCGCTAAGTGAATTTCCACAAAGTAGGATTCTTTATTTATAAATGGAATATTTTCGTAGTTAGAGCATAGAAAACCAGTTAACGACCTTCTAAATGCAGTTTTTAACTTTATTAGAGCCCTCTAGACATGAAATAGCACCTTTAAGTCACCATTACACGAGTGTAACACGAGTAGTCTTATATTAGACAAAATAAGACATATTAGACTTACAAATATTATATTATTATTATTGTACATTTGATTGCACACAACCACTAACCTATGAAGAATACAACTTGTTCGATGATAAAGCGATGAAGATGAAAAGATGTACCGTACAGCAAAGAAGAGCAAGGATACTGCACCTCTGAAGGCATGACTTCAGTAGTAGAATCTTCAGGTGGTGCAGTATCTTCAACATGTGCGTAGTCGTCTTCTTCCACTGATGGAATACTAGACATAGGGAGTTGATGTCTGGGTGCGTGGCTCAAGAACATCATGATAGGCAGTTGCTTATGCTGATTTTTCATATGCGTGAGGAGGATTTTGTAGGGTTCCATCACTCCATCAAGTGCGTTCTGGAACCGCAATGCACACATCATCTGCAGATTCCATTCGTCAATCATGTCCTGCACATCCTTAATAGTTCTCACGACGTGCGAAAGACGCCCAAGTGTAAAGCCAACTTCCTCCTCCTGACCCCCAGGAACCTCTGGCTGCTCTTCCTTCTCCTCCTCACTCGCAGACTTAATCATCTCTCTCCACCAGATCCTCATAAGTTCAGGGATCCGAATGCGTCTCCAGCAGCTCATCTACGTCATCGCGGGTCATTCCTAGAAACCTTCTCCTCCCAGCCGTTCTTCATTCTCACTGTCTCGATCAACTTTTAAAACAAAAAGCTCTACAACAACAACAACAAAGGATTTTTTTTTTTTTTTTAAACCGCGATAGAGTGAAGACGCGAAAGTCGAAGCACGAAGTGGTGAGGGACTCCTTAATGCTAGAATTGATTTTTACTCTGAAAGAAAAGTTGCCATTAGTTGCGAAAATTTGCAAAAATAACCCAGGTTAACACTTACTGCCCTTGTGTGTAATTCGTCGAAATAAAGAGAACCAAATAGGATTGAAATGCAGTATTTATTAACAGATTAAAATAATTAAACAAAATATGCAGAACAAGAATTATATCACCAACTCTTAGCAGGTTAAATGTCGCATAAAAATCAATTTACAGTTGGTACAAAATCCTTAACTATGTTGCGACGATTCATCACTAAGCAAAAATTTAATGCCAACGAAATATATTTAAGTAAAAAAAAAAAAAAAAAGTGCTTCAGAACTGCACAATTAAACAGACGATATTGTCGCAAAAATATATATGCACTAGGGTACCCTAGGTTGATTATTTAGTAACATGAGAATTATGCACAAAACATTGTAGACACTGAAATTAACCACTAGGATGACAAATACATCATTACAATTCCCATTTTTGTTGTTTTATGGCTTGAACATGACAGCCGGATAAGAAAAAACAAATATAAAAGCTAACACACCATGCTCAGGCCTTTCACCAAATTCAAAGATATTTAAGCAAAAGTAAATGTAGAGGTGTTTCAGCTTCTTACAATTTAATTTTTTAAGTTGGGTATTGAAAGAAACCTACTCAATAATAGAAATTAAAAAAAAAAAAAACTAAAAAAAAAAAATTAAAGGGGTAAGAAACGATAAAACACACTAGGCATCAAAGGGAGTAAAAGAAAATGGCAAAAAAAAAAAAAAAAAAAAGAAACATAGACACAGCTCCTGCATAACGTTAATAGGGAAAGAAAAGGGGGAAGGGGGAATGAACTATAAAATGTGAGCAAAAGATTGTTCATGAATTCAAAGGGACGCTAGGCGACTTGCACCTGCTGGTGGCATCCATTGCTGGACTTCGATTTAGATGTCACCAATGCAAATAATAAGAAAAATGATACAGCTCACCACACAGCCGATGGATCGTCAACCTGGGCATCAGCGACGTCTGGAGACGCCAGTTCCTCGTAAAAACAGTGGTTGCCGGATCTGCACGGGCCAGGCCCCGCTAAAGCGTCGGCTTGAAACTTGTTGACCAAGAAAAAATTATCTGCAGGGGGCTCCAAATCTCATCTCGTCACCGAAAAGAGGCACACATCCGCGAATGGACGTAATTAATAATACAGGTCAAAAGGATGCGATTTGATGTTGACGACATCCCTTGGATTGGTGCAGGGCGAGTAAACAATGTCGTTAAAAATTCATATTGTTGTCACATATTTCTCCAATTGAAGCCGGTGGTTTCTCCCACCAAAACAAGGAATGCAGTTAATTTAATGAGCAGCCATCTCAAAAGGGCATATATGTCTCTGGCTACATGCTAACCCTGGAGTAGACAACGATGTCCAAAAAAGCTAGAGAGATGCCTAACACCTCAGCCTCGCGTCATCACGACTCAAACGTAACTGACTTGAAATCTTGTGTCCCCACCAAATTCCCGTCCGGAAATCTCCTCTCAACCAATCAGAGTGGAGAGAAATCCTCGTCATCCCGGGTGCGCACAGGAAACCCAAGCAATCCAGGGCAGACCACGGGAAAAATGTTCTCGAACATTCGAGAGATCGTTGGAAAGCCAAAATGGCAATCCCCAACAGAATGATGCAAGTGCATCAGAAATGATGCAATTGATGTGAAAAGATGGAAAAGCCTCAAAATATCGATGAATTACCTAGAAATTTGCGAGGGAAGCACCTGACAACAGTAAACAAATGCTGTTAAAATGTTAAAGGGATGGGAACACGGGACATCGGCAAATTAAATGAAAAAAAATCAGAATGGATTTCTACCAAAAAGGAGATATGGTGCATGGCAATTAAAAAAAATCCCAAATTAAAGCCCATGAATTACAAATGTTAAAAGAAAATATTAATCCTAACGATCTAATGTGAATAAGTGCAGAAAAAAAAATAGGAAAAAAAAAACTTATTACATAAGCCATAAATAAACTGATTAATTAGTAGCACAAACGAAAATTAGAATTTACATAATTAAATTTTAACCAGGAGGAAGGCAGAATAATAAAAAAAAAGTTCTTAGAGAAGAATGTACACATTACTAAAAAACTGAAGTGAACACACCACACCAACTTGCTCATGAGAAACTCACGATTGGGGGGGGCAAAGAATGGTCCTTATTTAAACCAAAAAATCTTCAGTGGGTCTGGCAACTCGAACAGGGACAAACAGTGGTCCTTATTTAAACCAAAAAAACCACAGTGGGTCTGGCAATTTGCTGCAGCTACTCCAAAATCTAGATTATCTCCAAACCGAACAAATCTCAACCCTCCTCCCCATTAAAAAAAGTAAAGAAGTATCTCTAGTCATCTTTCGTTTCAGGGGGCAGGGTGGCCACGTGCCCTTGAAAACTGGAATGTCCTTGAATTTACAAAAAAAAAAAATGTTCAAGGCCTGGAATGTGCTTAAATTTTGAATGGATGTCTGGAATGTCCTTAAATTTTGAAAGGAAGTCTGGAATATCCTTAAATTTTACTATCCATTTGCTTAATTTTTGTTGTTTTATCGGTTATTCCCAGCCCCTACGAAAATAAAACCACGTAGCATGGAGCTGTTATGTACAAACGCACTGCAATCACAGTTGTGTGTGCATATCTTTCCTTGCTGTAATATGCATTTTTATTGATCTAACTCATTTGTAGTTATTAAAAATATTGATTATTATGTGAAATTTCATAATTATAGGCCGTAAGTGTCATTTTAACGATCTTTGGTTACAAGATCCAAATTTTTGCCACGTGGATCGGAAAAGTTATCGGTGATAGTCACGTGGCAAGATGTTTAATATGCTCAACAAACATCAACATTTCATCAATGGGAAAGTCTGCCTTAAGGAGCCATATGCAAGGTAAGAGGCACATGTCACTTACCGAAAATAAAAAGAACACCTTAACCCTGGATGGACTGCTATCCAAAGTACCGTCATCACAATCTTCATCATCCATGAGTAAACCATCATTTAATGATTCCGCATTGGTATTACAAGAACAGCCCTCGTCGGTAGCATGTTTTCAGAAAACAGAATCAACGACGGCTGAAGTATTTTGGACATTGAAAGTGATGCGAAGCCCCTCTTCCTACAGATCGTGCGATGGAATCGATGGCTTATTTCGATCCATGTTTCTGGACAGCCAAATCTTAACTTTTGGAATGAAGGCAAAGTGATGTCATGCTATTTAACTAGTGTTTTTAGGGCACGCAAATGCTGAAGTGTTGCTTGAAAGCATTAAGCAGTCTTTGAAAGATTTGCCGTTAAAAAATGTCTTTCAGGTATCAATGGATGATGGAGTTATGAAATAGTATTAAGTGTTTTTGGGGAATTTTCAATATATGTGTGTTCATGAAACCATGAGATTAAATTATGTTATAAGAAAATAGAAATAATGACAAAAAAATATGTATGCTCATATGTATGCTCTATATGTATGCTCATTGTGTCCTTAAATGTCCTTGAATTTTTTCTCTAAGAAAGAGTGGCCACCCTGAGGGGAATATATTTTTATGATTGATTTTTAAAAAGCACGATATTTGTCATCATTGAGCGAGTGCCTGTTACTTTTTCTCCACATATATTCTGCTAAATATGAGTCAAACTATCCTTTAACGTGATTGGTGCTGCGGCGCAAATCCGTTTAATACTGGACCAGGTCCCCTCAATTGAATTAGTATGTGCCTCTGTCTCTGGATCCTTGAAATGAAGACTGTGATTTACAGTTAAATGATCAAAACCCAATTTATCTGAAACCCCATAACATTTCCAACAATCAGAAATAACAATTGACCCTGGCAACACCCATTCAACTATCACGCTTTCCAAATTCTCCTTCGATCAACAATCAATCTCTCTTAAAAAAACATTTATCCATCCCTCTTTCAATACCACTTATCACCCAATGAACATCCACAGGCTTTCCCCTCCCATAAATCATTTTGTAAAATTTGCTCTCATCCACTTCAACAATCACTCCCTCACCACCAGTGCCGTAACTTGGGTTTACGAGGCCCAGGGGTGAGAGTGAATATGGAGGCCCTTTTAATCTTATATTTGATATATATGTATACATATTTGATAGTGGTGGTTCTCCTTAAATTAAATTGGTGATATAGTACCTGCGTAACATTTCTATCAATTTTAAACAGTTTCCTATTGAAGTTTGGTTCAAGTGTCAAGTCATACAAAGTGTATGTTCTTCACTCCCTTACCACACACTATACATATATGTGAGTTGCAATAGTCGTACACCCCCCCCCATTAAAAATTTCTGGCTACGCTACTGCACTTATTACAATAAATTACTTTACCTTGTTAATTATTAATTCCTTGATTTGTCTTCCTTTATAATTTTTGAAAAAGGAAGTTTTTCCTTTTTAATTTCAGAAAACTCAGTTGCTGCTCAAAGTTTCATATATATATATATTCTTTTTTAATAGTTAACCGTAACTATTTCCAATATGAAAGAAAAGTGCGGTTTTGGAATCTGTTTAAAAAATTTTTCATTTAAAGACACACCCCAAAACAAATTATGTGTATACTTCTCTCTTTCTCTTTTATGTATGTTGTCACATCTCTAGCGACCGTGGAATTGCGAATGGTAGATCGTCTGTTTCCGAGCGGTTATATTTAATTGAGGCATTCCTTTGGTTCCGATCCACTTGCGGTAAAAGAAAACATACTCAATAGATCACAATTAACTCTTCTGGATTAAACTAATTTTTAATATTTACAGAGAACTATGTACAAAATGATACAACTATGCTTTCCCATAATGGAAAATAAAAAAAAGTAAATTGCACATCACAATTTGTTTCCATCGAGAGGAGAGACACATTGTCCTCTCTCCCTCCGTTCGAAACTCAACTGACTCTTCTTTTTTTTTCTCTCGCCCCCTTGTCCAAGCGGGAGCTTGCTGAGTCGGGGGTGACGTCAACTAGGGTCAGGGGTCAGCATCGACCCTCCCTGGTGAAAGCACATAGATAGAATAATACTGTGAGAGAACACGGGTTTCCAAGGGCGCGACATTACGCCCCCACCTAAGAGCGAAATTTGCCCTTAAAGGCTGATTTCCTCCAATTATATAATATATACGAAACAGTCTCACAGGTGATCTATGAATGACCTATCCTTACAAAGTAAGATACAGGGATTTTTTTTTTTTTTAAACTTTCACTTTGATTAAAAAAACATTATAGTAACTCAAAAAACACATACAAAAATAATAAACTAAAATACACCTAAACAAACAAAAAAAAATATTACCTGATAAATTACAAATCAAACAGAAATTAATTTTACTCATCCTGCTTTAGTCTTGAAATGGCATCTGCCGCTTTATGATTTTTACCTGGCCTGTGGGTGATTACATATTTCCATCTTTGAAGCGCCAATGCCCAGCGTGTGAGCTTTGAGCTTCTGGGAGTCACTTCATTTAAATATGTTAGCGGATTATGATCAGTGATGATCTCCACCGTCCCCCCGTGAATCCACTTATCAAATTTATTGAGTGCAAAAAGTACTGCCCAAGCTTCCTTTTCAATACTCGCCCAATTTTGCTGAGTTTCAGTTAACTTTTGGCTGGCAAAAGCTATGGGTTTATACTCTCCATTCTCGTCCTTTTGTGTCAGACAACACCCAACAGCTAAATTGGAACTATCGGCATGCACCTGAAATGGTTCTGAAAAATTAGGTGTCGCCAAAGCAGTAACCCCACACAATAATTTCTTTAGCTTTTGAAAAGCTTCCTCATGCTCTCCTTTCCATGGAATATTGGTACTCGGTGAATTTTTCTTGTAAATTGGTTAAAGGTACCGAAATCTGAGCAAAATTAGGGATATATGCTCGATAAAAACCCATAAGACCTAACACTGACCTAACTTCCTTTTTGGTAGTTGGTTGTTTTAAATTTTTAATAACAGCAACTTTTTCTTCATCTGGGGCGTGTTTTCCCCCTCCAATTCGATGTCCTAAATATTTTATCTCCGTTGCCGCAAAAGTACATTTTTCTAACCGAACGGAAAATCCTAATTTTTCCAGATGACTGAAAACATTTTCAATGTGTTTCATATGGTCAGCGAAAGTTTCTGAAAATATGATAACATCATCGATGTAGGCCTGCGCGTACTCGCTGTGCTCTTGTAAAGCTAAATTCATTTCCCTTTGAAATGTGCCGGCCGCGCCTGATAAACCGTAAGGCATAGTTTTAAATTGCCACTGTCCTGAATGTGTGGTAAAACTTGTTAATGGTTTGCTCTTTTCTTCCATGGGGATCTGCCAGTACCCTCTTAAAAGATCTATGCTTGTTAACCATTTAGCTGACCCTGCAACATAAATTAACTCTTCCCGATCTTTCATGGGAAAGCTGGGGACCTTAGTTACCGCATTTAACCCTCTGAAATCCACACATAACCGAGTCGTTGCATCTTTCTTTGCGACACAGACAACTGGATAAGCAATTTCTGCGTCTGAAGGTTCAATTAAACCCAAACACAGTAATTCCTTTACCTGTTTATCTACCTCTTTACGATATGCCATTGGTATTGGATAACAGTGAGGCTTCTTCCTACTCACTCCTTCTATTAATTCTATTTTATGCACCCCAACCTTAGCTGGCTGTACTTCTCTAGTAAATAAATTTTTATACTTAAGAATAATTTTTCTTAAAATGTTTGACTCCTCCCCTTTCAGTTCTGGCAATTTTAAATTATCCAAAGTGGTACCAAAAATTTCTGGAATTTTCTGTTTATAAGGTACGTTTTCTACCTCCCCAAATTCTTCCTCACCTTCAAAAATCATATTAATTGCATTAGATCTTACAACATATTGTCTAATTTTGTTTTGATGGACATGTTTTCTAGACCCGTCCTCCATTTTAACTATAAAAGAATGAAGACCCTTTTGCTCTTCAATAATCGCCGGACCTTGCCATCTTGCGTAGAGTTTATTCGACGAGTCGGGAATTAATACAATTACTCTGTCCCCTATTTTAAATTTCCTATCGCTCGATCGTAAATTATAATATCGAGCTGTCCTTTGTTGTTGGACACCTGCTATCAAATTTGCCTGCTCTGCCGCATATTCGAGTTTTGCTTTCAACTCCTGCAAATATTTAGAAACAGGGGTCGTGCTTAGTTGTAATCCCTTGTGTTCTCCTGTCCAAGTGTCCTTTAAAATTGATAAAGGACCTCGCGGAGGTCTTCCATACAAAAGTTGGAAAGGTGCCACCCCAGTGGTACTGTTTGGTATTTCTCGATACGCCCACAACACATAAGGTAAAAATAAATGCCACTTTTTCCCTTCGCTCCTTATAACATGATGTAACATCCTTTTAAGGGTAGAGTTATACCGTTCCACTAATCCATTGCTCTGGGGGTATTGGGGTGTGGAAAACCTGGGACTTACTCCTAGCCGCTTTTCAAATTCCTGAGTTAATTCCGCCTTGAAATTCGTCCCGTTATCTGAAGCAATAACATTCGGGATCCCCGTCCTAGAGAAGATTTCTAACAACGCTTCACAGGTTGTCTTAGCTGATAAATTAGTAATTGCAACCGCCTCTGCCCAACGACTATGGACATCTACAAGACAAAGAATAAATCGGTGACCTTTAGAGCTGATCGGTTCAATGGGTCCTATTAAATCTACATTTACGACCTGGAATGGCAATTCAGGTCTCGTAACGGGAGTAATTGGGGTTCTATCTTTTACTTTTACTGGTTTTGTCAACTGACATTCGTGACAACTGCTAACAAAATCATGGACATCCCTCTTTAAACCTTCCCAATAAAAAGAGTATCGTATTCTTTCTGCTGTTTTCCTTTCCCCCATGTGTCCAGCAAAAGGAGATTCATGAGCTAATCTTAAAACTTCAGCCCTCCGCCTTTCGGGCAAAACCAATTGAGCACAATTCTCCCCAAGAATTTTTTCCGTGTGAAAGAGATATCCGTCAGATACATAAAAATTGCTCTTATTTTTTCTTCCTAACTCCCATTGCCTAACAAGCTTTTCACACTCTCTTTGCTGATGCAGAAAAGATAAGCTTTCACTGTGACTGATTTCGTCCCGATGTCCATCTATCTCTGATTCATTATCTGCGCTCTCTTTTTCGACCTCTGAACTGCAAGAATCACCTGTTTTGACTTGAGTTGCTCTCCCCCCTATACAATCATTCCCTGATTCTACAGCTTCGCTGAGCGGAACGTAATTTTCGCCTTGACTCACGTTACTTTCCCTCTTGTCTCCGGGGGGGTCCCTACAATCTAATCCTGACTCGCTTTCCTGTAGTCTTTTTATGATAGCCGGAGGTATCAACATATCTTCAAGCAATTCAGGAGCAACAGCACACAATATCTCTTCGTGAATCACATTCGTTCTGCCATCCTTAGCTATCGCCAAAGGGATGTTTACTAACGGACATTTTATTGCAGGGCCAAAAATGCCCTTTAAATAAATTGAAGGCTTGTCCCTGATATCTATTTTCGGGACAATACCTCTTCTAATTACTGTTATTTCCGTTCCTGAGTCCACTAAACAATTCGTGACCACCCCGTCAACACTAATGTCAATTTTTTCTAACTTACACAATTGATTTTTTATTGTGTTTCCCTCGGGTTTTGACTTTAGTAATTTACTAACTCTAGCAATAACTGCTCCTTCTTCGATCTCATTGTCTGACTGAGGATCTTTTTCTACTCTCTTTGCTCTGGCTGACTTAGCGCTTCCCGTATTTTTGTTTTGGGGATTCCTATTTAATCTCCAACAATCCTTTTTTAAATGGTTCTTTCCCCCACAGTGATAGCAAGAAAAATCCTTTCCAACCCTCCTGTTCAGATCTATTCTACCTTTTTCCTCATAATTTCCCCTATTGGAATTCTTAAAATCCAAATGTTTCTCCCAGTCCTTACTAGTTTCTCTTTTATGCCCGTTTTTAGGAGTATGGTACGTTTTTCCCTTCGCCATGTAGAACACATCTATTTCCTGGGCCAACTCTTTAGGTTTAAACCAATTATCCCCTTGCCTAACCCCTATGTGTACAGCCGTTTCTGAGTCAAGCGTTTCAAATATCCTGTCAGCCACTACCAGCTGCTTTATCGTCTCAAAATCTTGTGCCTTCCTCAACTTACAATAGTAGTCCCACATAGAAGATAATCTAGAGGTGAATTGGGCAAACGTCTCACCAGGCTCCCTAATCGCTTTCTTAAAATTTTCCAAACATGTTCTAGCTGACGGTTGGAACTCCCTTAAAACTACCTTTTTTAACTCCTCATAATTTTCATACTGTTCCCCTTCGACATATGACAGTAATGGAGCCGCTTTTTCTCCTAACAAGCAAAGCAAAATTTTCCCCTTTAATTCATCTTCAACCTGTTCACTACTGAACGCTTTTTCCAGACTAGTGAAAAAATAATCCCAGCCTTCGGCTTTGTTTGGAACTTTGACCGTTAAGAGTCTAATTATCTTAATTACTTCTTCAAACGATCTTTTTCCACCTTGCCCTTCCTGACCTGTTACTATAATTTGACGCCCCTCTTGATCTGACCTTTGTGACTTTATTTTTTCCATTTCTATCCGTTCCTGAGATTGAAGTTTTAAAATCTCCATCTCATTTTTTTCCCTCACTTGCCTTTCATCAATTATTGACTGTAACAGTTCTTTCACTGTTTCCTCGTCATAATTTTCCATTCCTAAAATAATCTTTTTTATATCTATCATCGTTTGCTCTGGTTGGACTTCCAACCCCAATTCCGATGCTAGCAAAATGAGTTCTGCTTTCCTCCCTCTCATTAAGAAAGCCATATTTAACCAATATTGAAATAGAAAATTTTCCTCACAAAAATGTTAATCAATGCACAAAAGTACGTCCCTTATATAGATAACATAACTTCTCAATACCCGGACAATGGAAAAAATACACTGATCATTTGAAATAATAAAAATAACATGCTTTTCATGCAACAAAATAAAATAACATTAAATAAATATTCAGCATTCTATAAATACGTATTTCATATTTACTTATCATTTCACCCACAACCCAGTGCTGTGAAATTAACACTACGCTTTTCCTTAAAATAGGTAAAAAGTATTCAGCATTCTCTATAATATTTACTCTAATTTTAATCAACATTCAGCTGATATTTATTTCTAATAAATGCGCTCCAACATTTACTTAAAATTATAAACATGTTATTTATCATGTCACTTATCCCTGTATCAAACAATCAAGGAAAAGTCACTCACCTTGTCTGTTGATTTCTTCAGTATCAAACTTTAGTTGTCAGGCTCCTCTCCATAGTAGCAAACACACACGCATACTGTAAACGTCGATTCTTTATATCCGTACTTGATGATTTGTCGTACCATCATCACAGCAGCACATTTATCCAGTAAGTTGTAAGGATATCCACATTAGTTCGCCATCATTATATAAACACACATATCCAGAAATCGGAGTTATAAGGATCTGAGATAGACTTTTCTTTTATCACACCGCTGGCACCACTTTATGTCACATCTCTAGCGACCGTGGAATTGCGAATGGTAGATCGTCTGTTTCCGAGCGGTTATATTTAATTGAGGCATTCCTTTGGTTCCGATCCACTTGCGGTAAAAGAAAACATACTCAATAGATCACAATTAACTCTTCTGGATTAAACTAATTTTTAATATTTACAGAGAACTATGTACAAAATGATACAACTATGCTTTCCCATAATGGAAAATAAAAAAAAGTAAATTGCACATCACAATTTGTTTCCATCGAGAGGAGAGACACATTGTCCTCTCTCCCTCCGTTCGAAACTCAACTGACTCTTCTTTTTTTTTCTCTCGCCCCCTTGTCCAAGCGGGAGCTTGCTGAGTCGGGGGTGACGTCAACTAGGGTCAGGGGTCAGCATCGACCCTCCCTGGTGAAAGCACATAGATAGAATAATACTGTGAGAGAACACGGGTTTCCAAGGGCGCGACATATGTATGTATGCATCTCTCTCTATATATATTATAAAAGTTCGCGAATAAAGAAAAGAGAAATTGAATAATACAAAAGCTCATCTTAATTTAATGAATTAAAAAAAACTAGTTAACTAGATGAAGTTTATCAGCAAGGTTTTAAAGTTCTTAGTGATGTTAAAAATTTTTAAACTAAAATCAATTACATAAAGAGTTATCGCAAGGCTAGAATATAATTTTGCAATTATAGACCTGTTGCCTTTTATTAAGATTATACTACTGAATTTTTCATTAATTTACTCAGAAAAGAGAAAACGCAAAAGAAATAAAACACTTGCCTTTAAAAATTTGTTATCGGCTTATAAATATTGCTATTATTTGATAATAGCAATATTTATATGTTGCAAATTTCATTCATATTAAAATTCGTTATTTATCAATAATAATATATTCAGAGTAAATGTTTACTAAACTATAAACATTGTAACATTCTAATCGTCCATGACACTGCATGTAAAAGTAAATATACATTTTATTTTCATACTTTCGTATTAAAATATTTAAAAGTTATCAAGTTAAACGAATATCAATTTCAGAAATAGCTATCTCAAGGCTAGGCTTGGATAAATTTTTTAATAAATAAGCTTTGTGTTCAAATATGAAAATTTTAATACTATTTATATTTGTTTATTCGAAACTAATAATTCGAAAAATAAAGTACGAGATAGAAAAATGCAGAAATATTGAAAAATTAAGACATGTGATATATTGATACAATTAATTATATATTTTCTTTTGTACATACAATGCCATGCTATATGAAATGATATGATTAAAAGTAATAAAATATGAATTAACCTTTTAAGAATTCCATATTTTGTTGCAAAGTATTTTCATCTTCTGATGTTGCATTTCCAGACGCTGAATTTTCTGCATTATGCACCGAGTCAAGCATTCAGCTAAATTAATATTGTCGCTGAATTTTACTTCCGAATCATTTACAACATTTTAATCTGAAGTCGCAAGACAATTTATTTGCACTGTCGAAAAGCATCCGTTTTAAAAAGCCACAAAAGCCTTGGGTGGGGAACAAACGGATTTCAATGCCAAACAACAAAAGATATAATTGCTGTCCAGTCCTCTAATGATTTGTGGAAGTGGAAGGGGGGATCGGGAGTTGCTCCCGTTTCACCATGAAAGACGCTGGTAAGCACATGTTTCTAAACCAGGGGTTGTCACCACATAATGAATGGCCAATGTCGTAAGGTCAGAAAACTTTCTTTTAGATGGATGGCCATTTGCGTATCGTTAACAACTTTTTTAACAGGTGTTATCTATTTTGACCGGAACCGCCAAAAGAACAGATTTTCAGACCTTGTTAATTACATCGTCTGAGTAGGACAAAAATTCCCTTACATTTGTTAAAACGATGGATAGTTTCACAGTTTTACCTTGAAAAGCATTAAACAGATTTTCTATGAATCTATCTTATATGTGATAAATACCAATCTTTAGTCTAGTCATGTGGGAATATCTTGAAATAAATAGAATTTAAAAAAGAAAAAGAGCTATTGAAATAGAATGTAATGAAAATTCTCTCAATTCGAACACAAGTTTTAATATTTAAAAGATGTTAACTATAATTCATACTGAATCACAATCACAATACTTGAATGTAGGTTTTATGCAGTGGAGCACAGCATGGGTGCATATAAGATAAGAATAATTTTAGAGAGGGCTCTTGCATTTGTAGAAATGGACTCATCTCAGGTTTTTAAATATTTTAGAACGAAAACAATACAAAACTACAAAAGAATTCAGAAAGCAGTAAAAATGCTCATTTTGTAATCCCCACAGTGCTGAATGAATTATTTTTTAAATGACATGAAGTACTTTCCAATCCCTATTTTTCTTTTTTTTTCCATTTGAGAACTGAAAACCTTTGTTTTTTGAAATTTTATACCAAGAACGGGCAAAAGTGAATGTCATAAATAAGTCATTGACTAGAAGTAGATGAGTTCCAAAACTTTCCTCACGCTTCGTCCCTTTTCTCATGGAACTTTATGCTCTCTCCATCTTAAATAATTACAAAATTATATTACTTGATAAAAAATCAATAAATTAGGCCCCACCATGGATGAGTGGATAAAACACTCAACATGCAACATAGTAAGATGGCTGAAGTGTGAAGGTCCTGGGTTCTGTCCTGCCGTTCGATATTTTGGACGGTTTTCTCCATTGCACTCCTTCTAAGCAGATAACTCGCGTAGCTTTACCTTAACACAACACAAGAACATTAATAAATCACCAATATAGCTCTTATGTGTTCGTGATGTAAGTAGTATTATTTCTAATAAAAAGCGTTTTCAACCATTAATGGAGCACTTGATTTGTAAAAAATAAAGATATTTTTTATTTCATATATTGAAGTAATTAATGGATTTTACATTCCAGCTGAAATGTAACATTTATTTTCATCTTTAGTTGAGTGTTATTACAAATAATTATTGAATCATTTGTATAATGAATTTAAAAGAATGTACAAGTCGCTGATTATTACTCAAGTAGAAGGAAAGGAGGACCAAAAAATATTAAAATATTTTGCAAGAGGGGCTCAGACCATTGGTTTTTAGAGGGGAAAATTTAAAGGACATAGTGTCAATTTAAGTAGTTTAATTTTGAGTTTTAAGATATGCGAGAAAAAGCAGCTCTTGCCATTTAGCATTTGGAGTTTTGTATGTCGTGCCATGCCATTCCTAATTTAGGTCCTCATTAAAGGAAAAAAAAAAATTGAGCATTGACTTACTCTAGACTTAGCCGAGTACCCTTTTCTAGAAAAGGGTAGAAGAAAACTTCATATCTGTACTTTGCGCAGTGGCTTACACAAATAGTGTGTGGGGGATTCAACTTCCCCCGACCTTTGTCCATGCATTTTTAACATAATGTCCGAACACTTTTAACATAACATTACTTCCATACTCCCTTCTCTTATAGGAAGTCAGTGTACACCACTGATTATGCATCTGCACATTCTTTGGAAGTGCATAAAATGTTTGTAAGTAATAATTACAACAAAAAGAAAAACAGTCCTTTTGCTTGAAATTACCTAAGTGATATGATAATTTTAAGAAATAAGAGGGGGCCCCCCCAAAAGAGATGTTTGCTTCAGAGTGGCTTTTTGAGGCCCAGATCATGTTTATCTAGAATACAAATAAAGGGAACACAAGGTTATTAGTTAAAGAACTTTGACTCTAAAAATATTGGCATATAAATTTAACTGTTACAAATGTGCTGTACATAGTACATATCGTAATACAGCGGATCTGTTTGTGAGCTGTGTGTTTAGCTGTTTTGTAAGCAGTAAGCAGCTTATTTGTTTTCTGCTTAAACAGTGCTAGGTGATCCATTTAGAATATTAGATGCGCAAATCTGAAAAGTTATAAAAAAACGAAAAAAAAAAGAGGTTGGGAAAATAGCTGTATGGATTTTGAGGCCCCTACGTGTGGGGGCCCCAGGCATTCGCCCCGCCATGCCTCCCTATTTTTACGGCACTGCTCACCACCATTTGCAGCACTATCATTCATAACAGTTATCACGCACTCTTCTCTGCAAGACATATACCTATCTACAACAGCATGCTCATGCACTACCACTTTCATGTCTGCCATCAGATTCATTCCCATTTCCAAAAACCAACATCTCGTAATTCGCAAAACATCACACATACTCAAATGGCTCTGGCTGAACCAGGAACCTCTCCTTACATTCCTACAGATATCATGAACATTCTCACTTCCTCGTTTCCTACATCTCTATTCACACCCATCCGCAATTCCCTTTCTCTCGCATAAACGCATAACTTTCACCACACCTAGGACAGATAAAAAAAGAAGCAATCAACCCAACTTTCATACACTATTCAATCACCGCACGTTTCCCTTGTACTTCCAATAAAGTTATATATTTAGATGTCAATTCATTCACCTCATTCAGTGTCACCGATAAGTCCTTTCGAAACAACTACAAAGTAATAATGACCACTCTCATCCAAAAAATGAATATTAAATGCAGAATAGAACTTCACAAAGCTATGACTACTCTCGTTAAAAAAACAATATCAAATGCAGAATAACAACCTTGTTCCACATGCAAAATTTTGATTTGCCAATGATGATTACCGCAAATAGATCAGCAGATCATAACAAATTAATTCTTAAAAATCAGTTTGTAATGTTTCCAAAAGTAAATCAGTAAATCTACTTTTAAAAAATATGAAAGCAAATTTCTTTAAAAATATTAAAAAAAAAACCTCTCTAACATATATTTTCTTGTTCAAAACTAGTTTCAGTAGCCAGATTCCAAAAAACAACTACACATGTGCAAACATGCAAATTAACACCTGATGACATCAAATACAGGAAGCATTTTCGCTACTTTCACCCATATATGTCTCTTTCGATGATCTGAAACCAATTACAATAACTTGTTTACAAAATAACAACAACGCTTGTCAGGGTTGGCTTTTTACCGGTAAAAACTGGTTTTTACCAGGGCATGGTAAAAACTAGGTTTTTACCGGTAAAAACCTGGGAAAAAGGGGTAAAAACCTATTGATACAATAAACTCCCCGAGTCATAAACTGTATATTAATGCTATTTATAAAACTGTATTTTCATGTAATTGATGTGGATATATCATCATCAGGACATCCTGATGATGCAAACTACATTATGTGATTGTGCAAACTACATTATGTAACAAATAATATTTGTAAGCATTTAGTTTTCATTAAAATGATTAAGATAAGTTAAGCGTAGTAAAAGTATATTTACAATTTTCCTTTAAGTAAAAATCATTAAACTAGCCTGCATTACATAATTGTAATAAATATTGTAATGTGCCTTCTCATAATAATAATTTTAATAAGTTTAATAATGATAAATGTACATTGTCTATAAATTTGAATTTCTTGTAAGATGAAAATATGGATGAAAGTTTTCTGAGTTTATTATATTCCTTAAAATGAACTATTTTCGTATAGCATTCTTTTACTTACCAAATCAGACACTGAATTAGGTGAATAGTGTTATATAGAAATGGAAATAGTGGTATTAAATGTCCTGAACTTTTATCCCTGAGAAAATGAAAAAATAGCAGATAAATCTTCATTGGTTGCTTGTGGATTAAGGCCGATTGACTGCACTAGGCTCCTAATCCTATTGGGGAATACCTTCCTATTCCTAAGGGATCCTAGCCAGTATTTATGTGCGATTTCTGAAAAAAAAAATCCACGGAAAACTCCGAACAGCTAGATAAACAGGCACGACCAGGGTATGAACCTAGCACCTCCCACCATCCAGTTTCAATAGCAGAACCTCTCAGCCATTGATGGAGAGATAAATCTTCAAAAAAGTGGCAAAAAATAGTCAAATTATTAAGTTTTTCTCAAAGATTGTAAAAACCCTGGTAAAAACATGTTTTTCCAAAGACTGTAAAAACCGGTAAATACCATCAGACGGTAAATACCGTCCAACCCTGACGCTTGTGCAAAAATGCAAATTAACAGCTTAATGACGTCAAATAGAGCCAGCATATTCGTCACTTTTACCTACATATGTCATGCAGTACCAGGGGCGGATCCAGAGAAACCATCTAGGAGGGGTTCCGTTTTTCATTAGGATGATACATTGATTTCCCAATACTTTTTCTACCAATGTATAATTAGACATGGTATATCACAACTAAATAAGCATGTGCTCTGCTGCAAGAACCGTCGAAAGAAAACTCGGATGGGGGGGAGGGACATAGCTATCGTGCACCCTATACCGATCAAGTTAAGGCGGATGCTCCTGCCATGTGTTTTATGCTTTTCAATGGACGATGGGACTGATACGGAGAAAAGTGTTCCGTTGCTCTCTCCATTGTGTGGGGGGACAGGGTTTTCAGTTTAACACATTAATCTTTGGTTGCTAGATCCCGACTGGTCATTAAAGGTCCTAAATTTCGCCAGAAAAATGTCGCCTTAACCACTGTAGTGACGACAAGACGTGGCTAATCATCAACAACCTTTATTCATGTTGTTGTTCGCGGGCCCTACCCATTAACATATTAGTGTGTACAGAGTATAATTGCTTAATGCAATTGAACCCATTTCACAGCCACCGTGCAATATACAGTGTTCACAGCATACATTTTTGCATTTTAGAATGGCATTAAGTTTTCCAGATTAAGTAATTCTCATCCTTTTCTGTAAGTAAACCCACCTCAATTGCTATTTACAACTATTATCACTATTACTTGCTATTTACAATTTGAGCTTTCTTTTTCAAAACTAGACTAGCTATGCATTGCCAGGTACTCACTTTGTCTGATATCTTAGAATATGTTTTACTTTTATAATGAGGATTTGTACCCATACGTCTGGGTGGTGTAGACAATTTATGAGAGCAGTTGAAAGAATGAAAGCTGTACAAATTGCGGAGGGTTGGATTGTTCGTCTATGCTTCAGCATCACTTAAGGCCGATGTTGATTGCCGCTGCGTCTAACGTGACTGCAGTGGGTAAGAGGGCATTCTCGTCACGAATTTTACGACTTTTTAATGGCAATTCGAAGTTTACTGATAAAAGATTTCTGCACTAAACCTCAAACTCCGTCCCTTACAAAATGGAGAGAGCAACGGAAGATTTTTTCCCCCCGTATCAGTGTGCCGTCGTCCATTCAAATACGGTGAAACCTGCTAAAGTGACCACCTTGATAAACAGATCGCCCCTCCTTCTGTTTAAAAATAAAAGCTCTATCATTTTCGTAAATAGAGAAATTATATTTAGTCCACAAGGAATCAATAAGTATTGGTGTAAATATTCTTGGTATATGTATATATATATCAATGGTTCTCAAACTTTGCATCCCACGGAACCCTTTTCTTACCATTCTTACCACATGCTTAGCAACGGAACCCTTGAATAAATATTACTTAAGGAGAAACTAAGGGCCTATCATTTATCACTCATTAGACAAACATAAAAACTAAACAATATAAAGCAGTATAAAAATGCAGATGAAATACAAAAGGCGATTTGTATAGGTACGAAACTTTTGACGAATTTATACGGTAAATGGATGAAAAATATCAATGGGATGAATGGTTTTCAGTGGCGGCCCGTGGTCAAAACTGTTAGTGCAGCCGGAAGCATATGAGCCCCCCCCCCCTTTCCTCCGGACAGGATTAGAAAATCTTTTGTTACTGAATTCGAAAGCTGGCGGATTAAGCCCTCACCGAGGAAAAAAAAAAAAAAGAAATTGCATAAAAAATGTAAGAGTTCCTATTTTACTTCCATAAAATGGACATAAATTTCAACCAGCCGCTCTTATCCTCAAAATTGCATTAATCCGTGTCTGATTCGAACAGGAGGGGGGGGGGATATCGGGATATTCCCCCCCCCAAATTTTTGGATTAGTGATGAAATTCCGTCTATTTATACACATATAAGTTCATATCCCCCCCCGAATAATTTTCCAGGTGCATATCCCCACCCGAAAAATTTTCCTGGCTACGTGCCTGGATTCGAAGTTTTCTTAGAATTTTCTTTTGTAACGATAACTTGAGAAGAAAAGAAAAAAAAAAGAAAACGTACTTATTTTTTATAAGTCAAATCAATCCTCCTTTCTTTTAAACATGCGAATCCGTCTGTGATTTCTCCATAAAAAGGCATTGTTTTAATTCAGATATCAATAATTTTAAAAGCTCTTTAAAATTTCTCATGTTTAAAGAATTTTCTCGCTCGCCATGTCCTCTAAATGCCAGTTCTTCCTTACTTAAAAACAATACTGCTTTGATGGGTAATTGTCCATTCATAAGCGTCTATTCAGACTTACCTTCTTGATAAATTCAGCAATATAAAGTCGAGAGTTTTCCAAACATATATTCTCCTTACCCCCTCCCTCCTTCTCGTCCGAGCCAATCGGTTAGTCGAGTTCTCAAGTTCAGCCGCCCTTAAAAAATCTTTCATCAGCTGTATCAGCTGCATACTCCCTATGCCGGAGAGGCTGCTTACGTAGTCGTTGTCGTGGCAACGGTACTGACAATTTTCTTTTAAGCGCTCTTGGCTGAACCAAAGGTTTTCCCAATTGACTTGCGGGAAGATTAAAGTGCTTTTTTTTTGAATGAGCGATCCGGCCACAATACGTTTTTTTGTGTTTGGTTTTTTTCGGAGATTTTTTTTAAATTTACCATAGGAATTCCACAATTCTAATCTGAATTTAGGAAAATTAGTAGAATAAATTATTTTAAAGTATGTGCTGATAATTAAGTGCAGCCCGGCTGTACTTGCTGTATCCCACGAGCCGCCACTGATGGTTTTGTTATTGACTGTCACAAAGTTCTTCAAAATTTGGTTGTATTAACGAAAATTTTAGTTGTATATCATGTTCCGCGTCCAAAATTATTCCTGTGTTTAGTTTTCGTTGATGCATGCAGAAAAATGATGTGGAAAACCCTCACAAAAGAAAATTTGTTTCGAAAGTAAAAAGGTAAGGGAGGAACTATCTCTACAACAGTGATCCCGATAGCCGGTTTTAGTCCAAAATATGCAGGGTGAATCTAAACTTTTGGGCAAAACTTTAAGGGGTGATAGGGCACATAATAAGGAATCAGAATCACACAGCAATGTGGGGTCGGCAACATCGTCTTCATATAGCTGTAATCACTTTGGAAAAAAGTGTTGAAAAAACAGTGTGCTTTCCGAACCTTGTTTAGCCAGAAACTAATGTATTTTTCTCCGAAAACAGAAGACTAAAATGGATAGTTTAAAAAGTTTATATTATTTCATGGATAAAATTTTTGGAGACGAGCCTATTGTTTATGAAACTTAGTTAAGAAATTAGACGGACACTTCAATGCTTTTCCAAAAGTGATTATTACCGGGTAAGTTAAAACTGCGTTTTTCACCCGAGATTGCTATGTGATTACGATTCCTCATTGTGTGCCCTATCACCCCTTAAAGTTTTGTCCAAGAGTTTAGATTCATCCTGTACACTCTCCAAAAAAAGCATTCGAGCAAGAGAGAAATTTCCCATGTTGCTTTCGTATATTAAAAATTATTTAGCAAAGAATATGACTTAGGCTATGTATAAATATGACTTTCTATATTTCTATCAAGTTGTGCGTTTTTCAAAAACTCAATTATTATTCTCAAATCTAAAATAGGAAATTTCTCTCTTGCTCGAGTACTTTTTCTGGAGGGTGTATATCTGGAACTCCCATAATCCCGCCATCGCTAAAAGGTTAACTCTTTATAAGAGCTTGGTGGAAAAATAGGTTAGAAAATCAATTTATGGATTTTCTTTAAAAATTCGATGATGTTTTAAAATTTCTCGCGGAACCCCTGGAGCGTCATTGTGGAACCCTAAGGTTCCGCGGAACACACTTCGAGAAACGCTGATATATATATATAGTTGGCTCTGTGTTTAACGACTTTCAAGGAACCGTGAAAATGTGAAAAATAGTCCTTAAATAGAGATCTTCCATAAACAGAATTTGTAAAAGTATAACATTTTCTTTTACACTTTGGAAGGTGCCTGGTTCAAAACCAGTTCGCGTCCGCTGACCTACTGTTAGGAGTTTTCCGTGCTTTCCTCCGAAACTTAGAGAAAATAAGGGTTAGGAACCCTTTGAAAGACCATTACGGAATGCACCCCACCCATCGGCTTAGATTCCATGTGCAGATAATTGGACGTAATCCTACAGCACCAACACCAACCCTTTACACTTTACATTCTTAGGACTGTGAATATTTTTCTTGATATATTGGCGTGTTTAAAGATGTTACTTTTATTATCTTTATATTATTTTATTATCCACAAAAAATTATTTTAAGTTACTTTTAAAAAAGGTAGTAAAAACAAGCAATACAATAAAATTAGGTTTCAAGAAAATCAAAATGAGTCAATTTTTTCATTTTTCGCTTTCCCGTTATTCTTTCTTCCAGATTTTCTCAAATGTGAAATGCGCCAGCTTCCATTTTATGAATTTTTCTAGCTAACCAGCCAATGCCTGAAAATTTTGCATTCCAAATTTTTCTGCCAGAATAACAGCCCTGCAGTAATTGCTTGATTTTATTTTATTTTGGTAATATGAACAATTATCTACATGAGGGATCTAGATCGACTACGGGGTGCCCTACGTGGGGGTTTTTCTAAGGGGTCTTAATCCATACTTATGAGAAGTTTCGGAGAAAACTGCGTAAGACTCCGAACGGACGCGAGCTAAGTTTGAACCAGGCACTTTCTTCTCCCAGTTGCGAGCGCTATGAGCTCAGCCACTCGTCGGGCCTCCAGAAATTGGAGTTATGTGATGTTATGTGGAGTTATGTGATGTTATTGGAGTTACGTGATGTTATGTGGCAAGCCTATACTAGAGGCATCTGCATTCTGGGGTGGTTGCCTTTTTTCAGTGATTCTAACGCGTATTCGCGTTAAACCTGGAGAAAACCATCTGGAAAAACTCCAGATAGTTCAACAGCCACGCGGTTTGCCCAAACGCGGGACCTTCACACTTCAGTCGCGTATCATGTCGAGTGTCTTATCCACTCGTCCATGATGGGGCCCAGAAATTAGAATGTTGGATGCTCTTGCTTCTTGCAACCATTTGCATGCAGAAGTGCCTTGGCAAATTCTTCTATTCGGCCGTTTGGATTTGGATACCGAACTAAATTTTTGTGCTGTTTCGAGAATTTTCTCTTTGCTTCTAAAATACCTTTGAGAATACACTCAGGTAGTTGAGATTGTCTTGCGAATTGCACTTTTGACATTCCCTGCACTTTTTACCCACATTTAAAAAATTTGTCCCCTGTTCCTGTAGCGTAAGATGAAAAAAAATCGTTTTTAAACAAAAACGTCGTCGTCTCTGAATAGAAAGTTTTTACGTTGGAGTTGCTGGAACTTGGAAATATCGTCTTTGGAAAGAGATCGTTGTTAAACAGAGAGTCAACTGTATATACAGTGCTACTTTTTTAAATTTTCAGTTCATGTGAAAATTTACAATTTTTTTTAACTTCCCTAACCATAGTGTATTTCTAGCCCCCCTCCCCCACATGCATCCGCCACTGTGCAGTACCTAAATTACAAAATAACAACAACACATGCATGAAAATCTAACATCTGTAGGCTATTTCCACAGCTTTAAAATATCGAATTTACAATAACTGGCACGTTTATCACCCACCCAAAAAATAGTTGCCAAGCAGTGGCCTAAAACATATTTTAGCCAAGAAATAAACAAAAGCACATACCTCAAATTTTTCACTAAATTCCTTGTTTAATGGTATAGACATACTATTCGGTACTTGCGTATTATCCGGCAGACATTCCCACCAAACTATTTTTCGTCAAATGTGTTAGCAAACTGTGTCCAATCGTGTTCTAAACTATCAATAATTTCATGTATTTCGCATTTATCTTGCGAAAAAAATCGCTCGTCTTGGCAGACAGCTAGGATAATACATAAGTGCCCATTATTCTTTGTTAACAACAAACCTTTATCACGAAATTAAATATCATACAAATAAGCAAAATTTCATCCTAGCACACCATGATTTATTCATCAAAACAATTACAGTACAGAACCTGTTATCCGGAATGGTTGGGACCGGATGTATTCTGGATAACTCGTTGGGGATTAACATGACATCTACTGATTTGATTGGCAGCATAAATGTTTAATTCTAATCAAAAATAGAGAGTAACCTTAATTGTTAATATACTAGAAAAATAATATGAAAATCTCTAATATGATCAAGATAAATAATAATCATTTAGAGAGGAAGTAGTAAATATATGATAACTTCTTGAAAACTTAGTCACACACTAAAAAAATAAATAAAATACCTTACCAGATTGCTTACTTTATAAATTCTAGCTGTAGAACTCAAAATAAAAAAACAAAAACATTAGAAATTTAAAAAAAAAAAAAAAAACTAATTTTTTGCTTTTCTTTTGGAAAAAAAAAAATAGGAATTTAATTGATTGAAAAATGATTCTGGATAACTGGTTTCCGGATAAGAGGTTCCATACTGTATACCAATATTCGCTCCATCAAGGATAAACATGTTAAAATAAAATGAATTCACCTGAGCTCTACACAACTTTTCTGCATTTAATCTAAAAATAACCATAAATTTTATTTCCTAAAAAAAAAAAAAAAACTTTCAAAACTGCAAACAACATTTTGCAACAAACAAGTGATGTGCCATGTTCAAACTAGAGATCTAACGAATAGTGATTTGGCCGAATACCGAATATTCGGCCAATAGCTCAGGCCGAATACTGAATATTCAGCCAATAGCTCAGACCAAATACTGAATATTCGGCACATAGTTTAGGCCAAATACCGAATATTCAGTGGCTGAATATTAAATTTTTAAAATTTTAATTGTAAATAAAATGTCGCTTTTCAAGTTTGTAAAGAAATACTAAATAAAGACTAATTAAAATTCATTTTATATTATTTGTAGGTACTTAAAAACACAGAACAGTGTATTATCTCTAAAACTAAAAAATCTTGATCATGAAAAAATATCTTTTATAATGTTAAACACTAATAGCAGCATAATTATATTTTGAGATATTCATAATTTAATAAATATGCTATGGTAAATGTGAGTAATCTGGTAACTATACATCATGCTTTGGGTTTTACAGCCTCCGGGCAAACATATGTACCAGCTTTTCAAAATTATGTTTGAAATTGAGGATTTGAAAAGATTCCTTTTAACCCAACCTCATAGAGAAGGTGGAAAACCAAGTCAGGGAAGCAATTGGCAATTGAGGTTTTGAAAAGAATAGCAAAAAATTGCTTTATAGTGAGGAAACCGATGGATTTTGAGATTTTTAAAGTAGCGGAGATTGTCTTCTATATTTTTACACATAATTATGAAAATTTTCAAGCAGATCGTACAAATGGTGTAGTTTTATTGGCCTTTTAGTGCTTAACTTTTAAACCTTTTTTAATAATGGCTGTAAAAGTTTTATCTGGGAGCAGGTTGCCCAGAATCATTACACAGTCAGGGATCAGCATAACTATATAGTAGGATATCTATACATTATATTAATGTTGTATTTAAAGGGATAGGTTGAGGACCAAAAATTATGAAATGTGGAATGCTGTTATTAATGTAACCCTCTTAGTTAATATATTGAGATTTTCCCCTTCCCCTTAGGAATTAGTTACTTTTTTTAGGTATATCATAAAAGTATATTTTTGTCTGTCTTTACATAATATATTTGAATTTTCACGTTCAGGTATATAAAAAATTTCCTGTTATTCTTTTTATTAATTTATTTTTCTAGATAGCTGCTACAAAATGCTAGCCCCAAAACGTTACTTTATCAACAAGCTATGTGACTTTATGGGTCCTCCTGTTAACGTTCCGAAAGAAGTCATCATAAATAGATGCCTAGCTTATGTGCAGCAAATATTCAGTCGTCAAGCTGTCAGATCGGATGACTGTGATGGTGGAATTTACGTTGGATTGGCCGGTGTGAGTTACATGTGCTATTACTTGGCCCAGCATCCTGAATTTTCCGAGCACAGTCAGGAGTTCTTGTCAAGGAGCGAGGAGTATTTGAATCCAGCTGTATCTTATGCCAACAGCCCACAAGTGACATCTGATCGGTCCAATATAACTGCTTTCCTCCTGGGTACGTGTGGAACCAATGCTATTGCCTCAGCCATAAAGAGTGCAGTCGGAAAGCAAGAAGAGAGCAGCCGCTTCCTGAAAGAGTATGCTTCTGTTGCTGATTTGCTGATGCCGATGAACTTTTTGAGATGTGGGTCCGATGAACTTTTTGTGGGGAGAGCTGGCTACCTTAGTGGAGTTTTGTTTTTACAGAAAACTTTCAACCAGCAGGTATATTGACTAGACATGTATTGAGTAGTTGGTATATACTTGGTACTTGTTTAAGTTATCAAATACTTAAAACTATGATAACAGATTTGTAGAAAAAGTTGTGTCTATAATTATAGAAAAAGAAACATAATGTGTAAATCTAAAGAATTTTTTTACAGATTTAAATAACAGTGTTGTGCATAACCAGTTTATCTGTATTAGGGTCTTGCTCAGTGGTTCCCAACCTTTATTATTAAATGCACCTCTTGCTTAGATTTTTCTTGTATTAGTGACCCCTTTCTCATAAAGATGACCCCACACATCCACATAATGTCAACATGCTTTTTTTATTAATAATTTTCAGAGCTCAAAATTAGTTGGCAAGGCTTCATTCAAATCAGGATAGTTGTTTTTGTGGAATTAGTACTTAATAGGAAAATTTAATTACTAGAGTGTGTACTACTTATCTATATCAAGGTTGGAAGTCTCCAAGTTAATTATTATTATTTTTTCACTGCTTTTAGGTTTTTATAATCATATCGTATATGTATATCATAACTGTTGTATGTTTATTTCAGGTTTTGAGAATGATTTATGAACAATTATTTTTCTTTCCCTCCTTTTTTACATTTTTCTGACCATGCTTTGTATCTCAAGAATATTTGCATTTTTACAAACAACTATTCAAATTTCGGTATTGAAAATGTGTATTTAAATATCTAATCTTAGCAGGAAGCCTTTTTTATTGTTTGTTATAAACAATAACAAGAGGGGGGGGGGGGGGTTGTTACCCCTATCAGACATTGAAGCTTTTTTTTTTTTTTTTTGGTTTTGTTACCGTACTTTGCCCTTAAATACTTCTTTTAAGCTTAAATGCAAACATAAAACAAGTTTCAGTTCACATTTATTTGATCCTAAAACTTACCTTTAAAAATCTTTTATTTGCCATAATTCAATATCGGCAAATTAATTAATAGTGCTAATTTAGTCTGTAATGCTTTAAAACATCTCTTAAAATTTTTTACCTCCTATTTTCCTTTTTGGTTTTCCAAATGTGAACAATTGCTAACGCACTTCCCTTTTGCATATGCATATTAACCTTTTCCCGGCGGGGAAATTTTGGCCATGCTGTTTCAGAAGGACGGGAGCATCTGAAAAATGCTTTCCCCCATTTCAGTTACTCTTAGCTGAAGCTGCTATTTGTGCAACAATCATTGATGGATTACTCTTTCCCGCCCCTGAAGTAAATCGAACTTCTTGAACAAGGGGATTACCTTTACGCGTATATTCTCCTTTTCTGGAACTGGGGTGCAACTGAATTGATGGATGGATGTTAACATCTCTCCCCGCCGGTCCAGTACAGGTGAACAATTACAGAGGGTGAAAGCATTAGTTGGTCGAAATATGAACCAAGCCCGTCATTTAAGGTGTTCTACTGCTTGGTTGAAAATTCGACTGCCCGTCTTCAAAGCGTTAAAGCTGCTCTTCCGATGATACCATGTGCTGCATATGTGCCATTTCTCCTGGTGCAGTATGGGTGTCCTTGTAATAGCTTAATTCATGTGTCCCTGCTTGGATATTAGTAGCAGCTAGAAGCTTTCATGCCTAGGGTCGGGTGGGGTAAAATGACCATAAATTTAGCTATTTTCAACTTTACTAAGCTACACATCTAAAATGATGTAACATATTTAAAATTTTTTGACAAATATTTTACATTGGACTATCTGAGAGTAAATACATTTTTTTTTTTTTTTTACAAATATTAAAACTGTTTGATCATTTAATATTAAAACTGTTTGATCATGATTTTTGTCTTGTTATTATGATCATTTTACCCCATAATGTGGGGTAAAATGATTATAGATGAAAAAAAAAAATGAAACAACTCATAGAAAATGATGTTATATGAATAAGATCAACTGGAAAATAGATAACTATTTTATTAAACAGTTTTACACAGAATTTTAATTTAGCTATCAGAACTTAAAAGTATAATGTCCTCTACTATCGAAATTTGGCTCATCCAGTATTTGAATTATCTGTTCAGTTTGAAATTCAGTGACATCATCATTTTCTAGAAATGAATATGTATTTCCAAATTGAGATTTCACTAGATATTTAACTGTAAATTGCTCTTTTTCTGCCAATAAAATCTGTCCAAAAATTTTTCTAATGGGCTTTTTAACATAGTACTTTACTAATACCAAACAGCCAACAGATATTTTGTCCAAAAGTGATGTTACAAGTGTTTCACTTTGAGCTCTTCTTTCAACCTTTTTTTTAATTGAAGCATTAGACTTTATCTTTCCAGTTTTTGAAGAATTGCATGCTCTCTTTATTTCTAAAACTTAACTTTATTTAAATAGCTCCTTATTACCATGCTCTTCTTTAAGACATGCAGCTACAATATCCTCTGTTAGCACCTCACCTGTGCTTGCCTGTGTATGTTTTCTTTTTGCTTTAGAATTAGCCAATGCAATTTTTATATCACTGGATGCTGGTGGTGATAATGTTGATAGAATTGCTAACTTTAAATCTTTCAGTGGCGAAGTAATAGCTCCTTTTGAAACTGTAGGGGTTCCCACCATTTCCTTTGAAGTTGAAAGAAATGTGTTCTGGAGCATTTGTGTTACAATTCGTTTCCAACCTTATCCTTTTTTATTGGATTGAGGCCACAACCTTGAAATCCCTTCACAACATTTTCAGGGGAGAATTTTTGTACCAGTTGCTTTTCAAAAGACTTTGTCGGCTCTCCCGAAACCATGTCTTTAAAATTTGTTTCCAAGCTTTTTTCATTTGTGCAAATACACCTACATCTAAAGGCTGTAAAGCATGACTTGTATGGGGAGGTAAGCATACAATAATTATGCCATTCATTTTTGCAGTTGCGATAGTACAATAAGTCATATGGCTATCATGTGCATCATAAATCTACAGAATAGGTTTTTTTAAGTCCTTTGTATAATTTACAAAGTGTTTAATCCATGATTTAAAGGCTGAATCTTGCATCCATCTGGGTTCAGTCGCTGCATACAGACCACCATGAGGACCACTTAGTGTCCATGTTTCATATAAATGTGCGCCTTTATATACTGTAAGAGGTGGTAAATAATTTTCACTAGCAGAATTGCAAAAAAGAACACTTAAACATTGTTTTACCACATGTTGGTGATAACATGTAGGTATTTCTTAACACCTTTGGAATAACACAGCACTGTGTCTGCCATCTGTTCCCAATCCTGCCTCATCCAAGTTGAAAATTCTTTCCGGATAGTCTTGGAGACCATTCTCTTCTATTATTATAGAATATTTTTCAAAAAATAAGTCCACATTATCTTTTGTCAAATTTTTTGCTCTATTTTTTGCCAGTTTTTCTGGCTTTCTTTTGTTAGTTCCTCAGACAATCTCTTTTCAAAACTTCTAATTTAATATCGAGTCCAAGAGACTTATTACCAAAGGGACTGGCTCGACTATTGGGGGTGTGGGTTTCCCTAGGCTATAGGAAAAATCCCCTCAATATAGAGTGCAATTCACAATTAACTAAAACATAACATTTATTTATGAAGAATCAGTTAGATTTAATCAATTTTTCTGAGCATGCAAGCTCCACGCTCAACAAAACACACATCAGGGGGGAAAAGTACAGGGTGTGTAAAAGATGTCACTCTGGCCTTCCGCCAAAAACCAGTATTGGTGTTGCCAAAATTCTAAATCAAAAAGTTCTGTGCATTTTTCTTTAGTCAGCCATGAATCTCATCAACCCGTATGACTAGATTTTCTAACACCCATCTTCTTAGAGTGGGATATGGCAGAGGTGCCGACTATGTGGGGGCTCCGGGGCTCAAGCACCCACTGAAATAATTCTGTGGGTGCGGAGCACCCACAAAAATTTTAGTGACAATTCATACTGTTGTTCCTGAGGAACTAAACATCATGAGGCCTAACATCTGCTTAAGAGTCTTAAATTTAAAGATTGAAACAAAGCCAAAAATAGGCTAAAATATGTTTATTAAAAAACAATTTCCACTTACAAGTTATATAAGCAGTGGCGCACA
Organism: Cheiracanthium punctorium; assembly: GCA_038373885.1. Taxonomy (NCBI): domain Eukaryota; kingdom Metazoa; phylum Arthropoda; class Arachnida; order Araneae; family Cheiracanthiidae; genus Cheiracanthium; species Cheiracanthium punctorium. The sequence continues at coordinate 121,596 of JAWZYV010014243.1, forward strand.
CAAGGGGGGGTCCAGACCCCCCCCCCCCCATCGGCTTTGATTTTTTTTTTTTTTTTCAATTGATTATTATCCTATATCTATAGTAAATAAAACAATTCCAAAAAACGGTAGCAATAGTTTCAGTTCTAATAAATAAAAAAAGAAATTTTTTTCTCGTTTTCCTCAACTTTCAAAAACGAGCTGAAAGCGAACATAAAACACCACCTTGTTCTCAAAACTGAACTATTACTTCACTTCTTATTGTACTGTGTAGGGTATTCTTAGGGAACTGGATGGGACGAGTTTTGATGAATTCCATCTAATGAAAACGAGCTCTTTCATCACTGATTTTTGACAATCTGGAACATCCCTAAGTTGCCCCCCCCCTCCCCACCGTAAAAGTTGGACCCCCCCCCAGCCAAAAATCCTGTGTGCGCGCCTGTATATAAGTAATCATAATTACATTTTGCAAGATACATGTAGATTATCAAAATTACCACGGTCTCATGAGCCATTCGTTAAACTAATCATTATTTAAACATTTTAAGTTAAAGACATTTAGCTGAATTAGAAACAAAATCGTAAATTTTATATTTTTGGAAAGTTTACATAACTAACTCAACAGGCTGATCTCACAGCCAAGAGATTCTATTTAAGTTACATTTTACTATAAATAAAAATACCTGCAATTCACAGTTTAAAAGAAAGTAATTTAAATGCAGCTTCTAGCCGCTGGCTAAACTTCGCCCTGCGCTTCCAGCAAACTGCTGATAATTATATTTTATCTTTTGTGACCGGCTTGGTCAACAAATCAGCTACGTTCCATTTTCCTGGAACTTTAAATAATTGAAAACATGCATTGTTTAACAGTTCTTTTACAAAATGGAATCATATATCAATGTGTTTATTTCTAGTATTCTCAAGTTGATTTTTACAGTAAAAAATAGCACTTTCAGAGTCACTGAACATAACAGGTTTCTGCATTTTAATTTTTAGAATATCTGCGCTTTCTTCGTAAATGTTATTGCATTGACAAGTACAAGATCAATGTTACATTGACAAGTAATTTGTTACAAGATTCAGATGTGGTGATATACTCAGCCTCTATTGTCAACAATGCAACACATTTTTATTTTCTTGTTTTCCAAGAAATTGGTTTATTTTTAAAGAAAATTATAAATCCAGAAAATGATTGCCTACTATCACAATCGGAGGCCCATGAAGCGTCAGTAAATGCACTTAAATGCTTCTTGTCGTCTATGGTCAAGGGTATGAAATATTCTTCAGTTGAAATTACATAGTTTAGAACTTAACATAGCAATCACCAGTGTTTTGAAGTTGGGCAAGAATTAAATTGAGCTAACATCGTTATTGCAAATAAAATATCTGGTAGGGATCGAGTTGCTAAAAACAATAATGATCCAATCGGCTGTCTATACGGGACTTCTCCTACAACAGAAGGCTCATCGCCGCTCATTACAATTTGGCCTGGCGACATCGGCAATTTACATTTAACAAAAGGAATATTTTAAAATTTTTCTTTAAGACGACTAATATACTGTTTTTGGTGTATTGCCCAATTTCCTTCTGAATTTTTAAATTGCATACCTAAATTTTCTTTATTTCTCCTAAATCTTTTATTTCAAATTAAGATTTTAAAAGTTTAGTGACTTCATTTAACTGAGAAAGAGATCTTGAGAACACTATTAAATCATCTACATAGATCAAAATTATGACATTACAATTTAAATGGTACACACAATTCGTTTTTGAAAACGGGAAAAACTCCAAATTTAGCAAAGCAGTATTAAGCTCCGAATGCCACTGTCTGGAGCAAGTCTGGATCACCCTCTTGATGCAAGCTGTAGATTGCTTAATCTAATTTTAAAACATGCGATTCTTGTGAAGAACCATTAGGAAAATTTAAGCCTTTGGGCATCTCCATAAAATGTTCACAATCTAACTGACCATAAAGGCAGGCACATTTAACATCAAGATGTCTGTGGAACCATTTTTGGTCTGAACCATTTGGTTGGAACCATTTGGTCTGAGGACCAAAAGACTTAAAAAAAGATTAATTACCTCAAAATTTACAACAGGTGAAAGTCCATTGGTTGGTATGGTCATAGTCCATACCAAAAATTTGCTTGAATCCCTGGGCCACAATTCTGGCTTTAAGGGCAGCATGGATTCCTACAATTTGAAGATCTACTGGGAACCGATGATTCTTTTTTCAGAAGGTCGAGGTACCAAAATGTAGACATTTCTTGCTTTCAAGGCAGCCAGTTCCTCATCCATGGCACATTTCCACTGGGAGGCTTCCGATACAGCTATCGCTTCTTCGTATGTTGAGGGTTCCACGATGCACAAATAGGAGATTTCTCCATCTGAAGAATCGGACTCAGAAGCATTGTCGTCGCTTGTGGCTGGAGGGGAGGTCGCTGGATTCGTACTTTTAAAGTTGAAGTGTAAAGGGTCATATACTATCCCGTGAGAATCACAGTATTCCTTAACCTTTTTGGCTCCTCTCAGACGAATATTGTAATTGGGAGGATAGTAGTAAACATCAGTCCGGCCTCTGGTTTAACCACTAGCTTTCTTCTCTACCCGATGTCAGGGAATATCTCGACAATGTGTCGATTCGGCTGGGACTTCTTCGGAGATTGGAATGGAACTTATTGGTACTGGGACTGCATTTTCCTTGGTAACTTCTTCCAGCCAAGGGATAAATCTGGAATTAGAATCAAACAAAAGGTTTTTAGTATATCTCTTCACGAGTTTATTAAACTGGACGTGTTTCGTCTCCTTTTTTTTCCTCTGTCTAGAAAGCCAGATTCTATATCCAATGGTGTCAAATGCATATCCGACAAGGATACCTTCTTTGGTTTTTGGGTCAAGCTTATCTCTTCTATTTTGTTCGACATGTATGTAGGCTAAGCTGCTAATAACTTTTAAATGTCGAACCATGCATTTCTTTTGAAGCAATAAAGTGTAGTGAACTTCGTTATCTATGCTTCTGTGAGGAAAACGATTATGCAGATAAATGAAAGTATGGGCTAGCTCAGCCCACAAACCTTTCGGTAATTGGCTTCGAATCTCATGGCGCGAATACCATCTGATAAGTCCTATTCAGTCCCTCTGCAATGGCATTCATCTCTGGCCAATATGCATTGGTCCTTTGATGGACTATTCCCCTATTCGTAAGAAATTTTACAAATTTGTCAGAACAAAATTCAAGGCCATTGTCTGACCAAACAACTTTAACTGGCTTATCAAACTGCTTTTCAACTTAAGAGTCAGCTTTGAGAGTTTAACAAAATAAAGTTGTTAAACTCTCAAAACAGTCACTTTTATACTTGAGAGAAAGACTCTGGCGAATTTGGAGTCATTGACAGCAGTAGGAGATATTTCGCTTGGTCAAATGAAGGGCCAGATGCGCTACTCCATATGTCGGTATGATTTAATTCTAAAGGCCTTTTTGACTTTCATTCACCATGGCTTTGGAATTAGGCACGCATCATCTTTGCTTTTACGCAGGGGTCACAAAATTGCAGGTTACCGTTCACTTTGCTCAGGCCGTAAACTATACTGCCCTCCAAAAGTTAAGGTACAACCTGTTTTTTTGAAGCTGACCATTAAAAAAAGGCAGCTACACGAAAATTTGTAGTTTATTTGCATAATAGTAACGAATTTTATCAAAACATATGCAAAAATGATAGTCACCACTTTTACTTTTAAAGAAATGAATACTTATATAAGAGTGGGAGAAAATGTGCAAAACTAAACTTTTGTATCGTCGGCTATAAATTTTGTGTGTGCTTGTTGATTGTAAGTTTTGCTGTTAATTTCATTCAAGACAGTCTAATAATGTTCAGGAGAAATCGCTTACCTGATGCTTTACGGTGGAGGGCAGTCGGATGGATGGAAATGTGGTTGTCACAAGCTGATGCTGCTGGACATCTCAATGTGTCTTGTAGTGTGGTCCAACGACTGTGGAATCAATTTCAAACTACAGATTCAGTGTCTAGAAGACCTGTTCCAGGCCGACACATGCAGAAGACCGTTATCTAGCACTTTCGGCCCGAAGAAGGAGAACCACTACTGTACCTCAGCTCGTTGCAGATCATTTTGTCGCATTGGGAAGAACGATCTCAGCCACTACAGTACGAAGACGCCTTCATAATGCAGGTATGTATGCAAGACGACCATTTGTGTGTGTTCCCTTGAACGGATGGCACAGAAATGCTCGTTTATGTTGGGCAAGGGAACATGTCTCCTGGACCAGACAACAATGGGCTTCTGTACTCTTCACTGATGAGTCCCGGTTTACATTGGAGTGCGATTCAGGGCATGTACTGGTCTGGAGAGAACAAGGTACCAGATGCAACCAACCCAACATTGTTGAAAGACACAGTTTTGGGGGGGGTGGAATCATGGTGTGGGCAAGAATCTCTCTCGGTGGTCACACTGACCTGCATGTGTTCCATGGAGGAAATTTGACTGGTGTGAGATATTGTGACAAGATCCTTGATGTCTATATTCGGCCATATGCTGCTGCTATTGGCAATGATTCAATTCTGATGGATGACAATGCCTGACCTCACCGAGCTGTGCTTGTTGAGGATTATCTTGAGAGTCAAGGTTTGGAGCGAATGGAATGGCCAGCTCAATCTCCAGACCTCAATCTGATAGAACATATTTGGGACTACCTTGGCAGACAAGTGGCTACTTCAAGTCCTCCTCCAAGATCGTTGCATGAGCTGGAACAAGGACTAATCCGTGCGTGGTCTTCGCTACCTATTGAGGAGTCCGACAACTTAATTAGCAGCATGGAGAATCGATGCCGCCAGTGCATTGCAGTTAAGAGTGGACACATTCCTTATTAGAACTCATTTTTGTAATGTTTCCACAAAAGCTTTGATAAACTGTTTTCTTCAAAAGTGGACTTTTCTACCAAAAGTGTTCTTTTGCTTTTACACCATGTTTGTGTTGAATTTATGTAAATTTCTATGTCGTACTCAATAAAGAACTATTTAGTGCTCAGTTAGTCTAAATTTTTTGCTTCCATGTTCATTCGTTTACATATTATTCACAAAGAACAGGTTGTACCTTAACTTTTGGAGGGCAGTGTAAATTTTCTTTAGAATATTTTAACACCTTCACATTCTGGTGACCAAACCTGCGGTGCCACATCATTATGCCATTACGACTATTACTCGTATTACTGACCAAAGTGTCTGCTGAAGGAAGGTCTGAAATTATTTTTGAATGTAATAAGCACAGACTTCCCACTAATGGGGGCTATTCCCTTGACATCACCTCTCGAATTTATCATGGTACATTTGGAATTATGGATAACCAAGCAATGACCATGTTTATCCATCTGACTTCCGGATATTAAATTTTTCTTCAAAGATGGGCCTTAGTAGATCTTGAGAAGAGTCACTACTTCGTTGTGGCCATTCATGTCTAAGCTCAGAGAAACAGAACCATAGCCCTTGGCTTTAATGGTTTTATCACCTATACCTTGCACTTCAACATTGCATGAATGAAAATTTTTCAGAAAGGATTTTATCAGCTATGAAATGATTTGACGACCCCAAGTCAACTACCCAATCAACAGTTTTGCCTGAATCGCTCAATAAACTTATTTACTGATCTATTACAGCATAAGAACAATTATTAAGCTTACCTTTCGGTTTCTTCTTACTTTTCGGCAAGATTTTACATTGGGGGGGAGAGTTGTACAGGCTGTCCGCAACGGAAGAATTTTCTAGTTTCTTTACTGACTTCAGGTTCGTCAGCTTTTGGCTTCGGGAATTTAGGTTTAGACCTGCTTCTTGTAGAAATCAGCAGATTCATACTTCAACCTATCATGTTTGGCTAAAAGCCTTTCTTTCACAGTCTTTGAGTTGAATTTGTTGTCAATCAGGATATATAGCAGTTGTGCAAAATTATTATTCTCTGAGGGTAACGACTCAACATATGGTAAGTCATCTTATCTTCATCAACCTTCTTTCCGACTGCCTCTGAACGATCACGAGCTTGCTTCAAGTGGCTTAAAAAGACTGCCATTGTTTCTGAAGCTTCCAACTTAATTTTGATGAATTCATTTCTTAAATGAGCAATACATGCTCTACTGGTTGGCTCGAAGGAGGCTGTCACGATGTCCCACATTTCTTTAGGGCTTCGAATGTCCATAATGAGGTTTTGCTGGTCAGGGTCAATGCTTTGGACAATGGTGGATGCGGCCTTCGGCTTTCATTTGTTGTAGTCAACAATTTCTTTAGACAGAGATACTGGGTGCAGCGTTGGTGTTTATGGCTACACTAACTGGAGCTATTTCCGTGCTGTCGACGAACCTGAGTAAGCCTTCGTGGTAGAGCAGCATCTTGATTCTATATCCAATGGTGTCAAATGCATATCCAACAAGGATACCTTCTTTCTTCTGTACTTGGAACTTCCATTGCCTCCAATTGTCACCATTTAACTTTGCAAAAGAGAACACTGAACCAAGTGTGGGCAAATCAGCCATGACCAAAAAGGATTTCTCAAAAAATTTTATACGAGAAATTTCAAAAAGTTTTTAAATTGAAACAGTCAAACAACTGAGATTAAAAAGGGTCAAATTGAATGACCAATTAAATCTTTGAAATCTGGCCTTCTCATTAAACTAAGTTAATAATCGGACAACCAGGTTTCAAATTATCAAGAAAAACCCTAACCTTAAATTTAATTTTTAATTAGCATTAATTCAGGTAAGCAGATAACCATGCTCTGCTGCCAAGATGTTGTTCCTGAGGAACTAAACATGATGAAAATAATATGCTTACCAGTCTAAATTTAAAGAATGAAACAAAGCCAAAAATATGCTAAAATATGTTAATTAAAAAACAATTTCCACTTACAAGTTATATAGGCAATCATAATTACATTTTGCAAGATACATGTAGATTATCAAAATTACCATGGTCTCATGAGCCATTCGTTAAACTAATCATTAAGGGCCACCCTACTGTTCATTTTACCTCACCTAACCCTAGCTCTTTCATTTTTGCATATTAGTTTGACAATGTAAAGATAATGGTAATATGATTGTTGGCTCAACCGGGTGCTTTATCGTTTTTAAAAGGGATACTTTGAATTATAACAAGGACTGTTATTGTAAGTTTTTTTTTTTGGGGGGGGGGGGCTTAATGTGTAGCTTTTTCCAGTTTGTAGCTGGATGAATGACATTTAATGATATCAAGATGGATTTAAATAAAACTGTTTTTTTTCTTATTATTTAATTCTAGTAATTTTTTTACACTGTCTTCTACATTGAGCAAGCTTTTTAAACTGCTTCCATTGTGTATATATTCTGCTGATATATAGTGTTTTAGAAGTTAGTACTGATGGATTTTAAAGAAATTATTAGAAACTAATTTTTATTCAGCTTGTCCTCACTTCCCCATTCGGTACTGACTATCACTACCATCATACCACATACCACGTTTCTGAATATTTGAAAAAAGTAAAAGTTTGCTAATTTATACATATAATAAAGAGTGTGTGTGCATCTGCCGTTTTGCTTAGAGGACTAACCATTGGGTTGAATTGCATGAAATTAAGTTAAAAAATTAGTTTTTTAATTATTTTATGTCATTTTCGACCATTTTTTCTCTTTGCACTTCGGAAAAAAGGGCTTCCAATCATTCGAAAGAAAAATAATTACACCATTGGAAAGAGGAAAATGTCTTTAGAACGAGACTATCATTTTTGAATTAGCTGCATTTCCTGATTGTTAAAATATAAAAATTGAGAGCTAACTTTTCCAGTGTTTGTTAAGATTTTAGGCTCTTGAAGCTCGCGTCGACAAAGCCATGGATTATTTCAAATAAAAAAATATATACAGTTATGGGCAAACTATTCAGCTTTCGTTAAATAAAAAAAATCAAAGAGTCTAGCATAATTTTTTGGTGAGTTAAAAAATTTAATTTGTAAAATGCATACAAAGAAAATTTGATTGTTCCGAAAAAAGAAGAAAAGATTTTTCTTGCTTTGAGGGATAATTGATGGGGGCTCTTGATGTGAGGGATAAATAAACACTACATCAAACTATCAGGGGTTGATGCAGTTCATCACATATTTTTAATTAATTAGGATTTCATATTTTCTCTGAATTTAATACTTGAATTCCTGCATGAAAAACTATAAGGCAAAATACCGAAGAAGAACCCAGAGAGAAATTCAAATTTCCATGATTTTTCCAGAGTCTTTGGCAAAACATCAGGGTTTTATTTAAATGTGTAGGGGAGGCGAATCTCACCTGAGCCAAAGGGGGGGGGTGTTGGCCTGTAGCCTGTAGGTGGCACGCGGGACACCAGTAGGTTGCACAGGCTGGTCACAAAGCAGTCTGTTGGCAGACCAACTGTTCACTGAAGGCAAGCAGTCTGTAGATTGCACAGGCTGCTCCCCATACCGCGTAAAAGCAGCCCGTTGGTAGCACAGGCTGGTCATGAAGCCGCTCGTGTGCCGTAGGTTGAACATTTCAATTGCAAAGTGGCCTGTTGGCAGACTAGCTGGTCGCCGAAGGTGGACGGCCCGTAGGTTGCACAGCCTGGTCACAAAGCAGTCTTTTGGTGGACCAACTAGTTGCCGAAGGTATCTGCTCACTGTAACCTATAAAAGTGGCTCTTAGGTTGAACAGACCAGTCGTGAAGTTGCCCATGTGCCGTAGGTTGCACATTTTGGTTGTGAAGCGGCCTGTGCATTGGCAGACCAGCTGGTCACCGAAGGCTGGCGGCCTGTAGGTTGCACAAGCCGGTTGCAAAGTGCCCCATGTGCCGTAGGCTGCACATTTTGGTCGTGAAAGAGGCCATCGACAGACCAATTAGTCACCAAAGGCAGCTAATTACTAAATACAACTTGAAGCAACTAATTGATTACAAGAATCAGTTATAAATGAAAACATCTGGAGTGACTCCACTCGACTTTCCGAACACTTACAATTAAGATCATTACCAAGCATTTAAATAAATTTTAATCGATGAATAATTCAAACATATATACCAAATTGAAGCTCAAACAAATGTGCCGTTTAAACGCTATCTCACTTTCAAGAATTTCCTCCCATAGGCCATAATGTAAAAGAAATCTTTGTCGTAGCCCTGTAGAAAAACTATAAGTCCTATGCACATCAAAATCAGTACCGGTCTTGCGACGGTGGTTTATAACATATATACCCAATTTGAGCTCAATCGAATGCCCCGTTCAGGAGCTATCGTGTTCACTCACATACACACACACACACACACACACATACATACATCTCGTAAAAATAGCCTAAATGAATTCAGAAGACCTCAAAACGTGTAAATACACCAAAATCTCGAATTCAAATTTTTTCATGATTACAATACTTTCCTTAGATGGTACATGTTCGGAAAGTAAAAATGGTTGAATTAATTGCAATAATTAATTACAATAATATCAATCATGCATGGAAAAATGTATAAATCAATAACGATAGCAACCAATCATGCTTTGTTCTTAGATAAATTGTTTGTTAGTAATAATTTTAACAATGAAATTAAAGTACTATACCCACTAGGGCTGAATTAAAGAAAATTATTTTATTTATTTTTTTTTATGGTTAAAAACTCCCTATTCATTTTAATTCATAATAGGCAATAGGCATAAAAATTTTCTCTAGAAAAAGTCTCTCTCTTTTTTTTTTTTTCTTTTGTAGAGGTGGTAGAGGGGAGGTGGCTCTTATGTAAATATTATTCTATTAAAAGGGAGGGCTAATAATAAAGGCAATGTTTCCCTTTTTTTACAAGTGGTGTACTGGTTTAAGAGATGTATTAGCTATGTAATTAAAGTTGTAATTTTGAAAAAACCCTGTTGGGCTTTTTCGAAAAAACCTACTTGTTTTTTTGGGTGGTTGCGCAAAATCATAGCAACCCTACCTGATCAGGTTTTTAAACTCATGACATCAAAATAACAGCAGTCTCACTTGCACTATCCAACTTGAATTTCTGAAAGCAAAAACATTAATCTCATATTGTTCATTCCGATATGAAACTGATTATTATAGTTATTTTGTGTTCTTTAAGCTGAAAATATTATTGCAAAGGTGTAAGTATTGCCTTTTTCTTCGATGCTATGTGCATATTACTGTCAAACTGTGATGTTATATAGCCTAAAGCCTTCCTCATGAATCACACCGTCCATCGATGAAAACTGCATGAAAATCTGTTCAGTAGTTTTTGAGTTTATCACATTTAGACAGACAGACTCATCAAGGGTACTTTGTTTTACACTATGTATAGATGTAAATATTATTCTATTAAAAGGGAGGGCTAATAATAGCAATGTTTCCCTTTTTAAAAATATTTTTTTTTTAATTGAGGAGGTGTGTGTGTGGGGGGGGGGCAAGTATGCCAAACTTTAAAAAAATGTCTAAAATGGGGGGGGGGAAGGGTTGTTGACCCTCAACTTCACTGCATGTTTGAAACAACTGACCATTAAAGTTATTTAGTCTAACAGCCAATAAAAGCAGGTAAAAAAATGGGAATTTTAAGCTTGAGTTCCAAGGACTCATAACTATTTGATGCCTCTTGCTGAATTTCTGGGCCCTTTTTTATAACATGGAAACACCTATAAGTTTAATACAAGGACATAAAGTGGGTTCCAGTGGTTTCAACGAAAACAGATGTTTTTGGAAGAAGTAAGCAATGTACGCATCAAGGTGATCCCTGACATGGATTGTATTTGTGTCTTATAATTTCAAATTAAACTAAAATAATCAGTCGATTTTTTGTGTCTTGTAAGAAAGTAACAGAACCATGTTTATTTAATAGATTTTGCCAGAAGAAAAAATATTTGCTTTATGTGAATCTATCATAAAATCTGGAACAGATTATTCTGGAAGAATTAAATCGCCATGCCCCTTGATGTATGCATATTATGGAACTGAATATCTTGGTAAGATTTTTTCCCCTTTTACTGCCATTTGTATGTCCTCATCAAAGTTTGGTTTTAAGAATTGAAATATAATAGGATGTCTTACCTGGTTACAGAACCCATTGAAAAGCAAGAAATGCAGAAAACATTATTGAATGATGCTTTACATAAGGAATATCCAGTAAAATTTAGAATTTTTTTTTTTTTCTTTTACTTCATTCTTGATGTGAGGGATAAATAAACACTACATCAAACTATCAGGGGTTGATGCAGTTCATCACATATTTTTAATTAATTAAGATTTCATATTTTCTCTGAATTTAATACTTTAACCATGTTTGAATTCCTGTATTTCCCTTTCTGTTGTTCTTTGCATCCATTTTAAAATAAGTTATCTTGGACATTTTACTATCAATACAATATTTAATTCTTTGGTTGTGACTGTTCAGGGTTTGATAATTTAAATCGGTTAAAAAAAATCATGATTTTTATCAAAAATTTTAAATTTGTCTAAAACTTATGATTGTTAAATGTTTTATAAATTATTAAAATTATTTGTAATATACAAGAATGGCCAAAAAATCTTGCGCCTTCTTCAGCTGTCAACAGTCTGTGTAGCAGAATATTGGGGGCACCATTCTACTAGACCACTGTTACAGTCCCCACTGTTACATAGAAGTCTTCTGAGTCACCACTATTCTGCTACACAGTGTGTTAACAGCTGAGAAAGGCTGAAGATCTACTTCCAGTGGCATAGCTAGAAATTTTTCATGGGGGGGGGGGGTTACGACTACTTTCAACTCATATATATGTATAGGTGTTTGTGATAAGGGAGTGAAAAATAAACATTTTGTATGGCAAAAATTCCTCATGGGGGGGTATGACCCCCTCCCCCCCTTGGCTATGCCCTGTCTACTTCGTATGGTTACCATGTTGTAAAGAAGAAAAAAAGCGGGGAAAAAACACAGTATAAAAAATCCAGGGAGGGTCAAGTGCCCTCCTTGCCTTATACTGCCGGTGCCCATGACAGGATGTGACATAAATTCAGATCAATGCATGTCATAAAATCGGGCAATTTTCTAACTCGCAAGAAGTCGTTTTTCATTTCTAAATGAATTGGCAATTCTCTAATGCTCCGTAAATATTCTTAATAACTATAGATAATTTAAAATAGGAAGGCCAGGTAATGATTACACTGAGCAGTCATTTAGAACAAAAACTTGCAAGTGTGCAAAACAGCCAGTTATAAGCAAGAGAAGCTGCCATCATTTATACTAATAGCTTTTACTAAAAAGCTGCAGTCTAGAATTATGATTGTTTAGTAATTAGCAAATATACCCATGTTATAGGATCAACAATGAAATCATTTTAAACTTCAACTGAAAGTGTTATGTGCCAGGTCACAGTTTTCTATTGCTGCATTAGCTGAAAACAAACATCCCAAAGGTGCCTCTTTTTATGGGCTACGCGAACGAAAAAGCAATGACTATCTGATAAGCATCTCTATTAGGAAAAAAGTAACTGTTTTTAAAAAAACATTTTATCGGGTTGCATTTATGTTAAATGTCTGATTGTGTTGCTTGGAATTTTGGCAAGGAACAGTTACACATCGTGTTTGGTAAAGGATCATTTCATTTGATCTTATTTTTGTTATGGTATCATTTCAATAGAAGTTGTTTTGTAAGGAGACCGTAAAACGATCGGCAATCTTGACTGCCATGTTCCCTGTAACAGAAGAGACAGGGGATATGAAGTTTTAGTGTAAAAATATGGACAAACCAGGGCTAAGGGCGAAGGGGGACTGCCAACCGTTGAAAGGTTGTTGGGCTCTGTGCTTTTTTAAATAGCGGTAGTAGGGGACACTACAGAGAAAAACTTTTGACAAAAGCAAGGTTATAGCCAGAAAAAAAGGATGAATTGATGAAATTTTGTACATCACCTAATTAATGTAAGAGGCACAGTTTCCTAACTGGGAATGTTTTTGTAGGAGTCCGCATAAAAATTCATTTTTTTTTTTCATTTATTTAGATTTAATGTTCTGAAAATGCTAATCAATATCATAAAACTATGTCAGTTAAGGGGGAAGGGGGACTGCCAACCGTTGAAAGGTTGTTGGGCTCCGTGCTTTTTTAAATAGCGGTAGTAAGGGACACTACGAGAAATATTTTTGACAAAAGCAAGGTTATAGCCATAAAAAGGATGAATTGACGAAATTTTGCACATCACCTAATTAATGTAAGAGGCACAGTTTACTAACTGGGAATGTTTTTGTAGGAGTCCGCATAAAAATTAAGTTTTTTTTTTCATTTATTTAGATTTAATGTTCTGAAAATGCTAATCAATATCATAAAATTATGTCAGTTCAGAGGGAAGTGGGACTGCCAACCGTTGAAAGGTTGTTGGGCTCCGTGCTTTTTTAACCCATTAAGGACTGAATTACACTGCTGGCCATCGTAAATGCAACACCCTGAAGGAAGCATGCAAATAATATGAAATTTACAACATGCATTAGCTGAGGTGAGATATGCAAATGATTAGAATTTCAGCGCAGACGCACATCAAGCGCGCCTGTGGCGCCACCTCAAAGCGCTATTTAAGGCTTGGAGATTTCGACGGTTTCAAGTACAGCAATTGTGTTTTTCTTGCTTTTTTTTCAAAAAAACGATAAATTATGCCTCGTAGGAAACAACGATCATCTTTTGATCAAGTATCCGAGTTTGACAGAGGAAGGATAGTGGCATACCGAGATTGTGGGTTATCTTTCAGGGAAATCGGTCGTCGTATTGGACGAAACCAAACAACTGTGATGCGGATATGTGATCGTTGGGTGCAGGAGGGTACGACGGACAGACGTGATCGACCGCATCGACCTCAGTGCACCACGTCACGTGATGACAGGCAGATTGTACGCATGGCAGTGACGGACCGCTCAGTCACATCACGAACCATATCACAGCAGATTCAGTCTGTAACGCATCATCCAGTGTCTGCGCGTACCATTCGACGTCGTTTACAGCAGAATGGTCTGTCCGCAAGACGTCCGTTGCTTTGTCTACCTCTGACGCGGAACCACAGACGTCTCCGCCGCCAATGGTGCGATGAAAGAAGGATGTGGACGACAGAATGGAATGAAATTCTCTTTACTGACGAGTCACGCTTCTGTATGCAACACCACGACGGTCGGATTCGAGTCTGGAGACACCGTGGAGAGAGGATGCTGAACAGCTGCATTATGCACCGTCACACTGGTCCTGCACCGGGTATTATGGTATGGGCGGTATCGGATATCTCTCTCGCACTCCTCTAGTACGCATTGCCGGTACTTTAACCAGCCAGCGCTACATCTCCGAGGTGTTGGAGCCAGTTGTCCTTTCTTACCTTCAGGGCTTGCCAACAGCCATATTTCAGCAGGATAATGCACGGCCACACGTGGCACGCATTGTCCAAGGGTTCTTCGTCAATCACCAGATTGAATTGCTTCCCTGGCCGGCGCGCTCTCCGGATCTTTCGCCGATAGAAAACATGTGGTCCATGGTTGCTCAACGACTGACCCAGAGTTCATCCCCAGCTGTCACACCAGATCAACTTTGGCAACGTGTGGAAGCTGCTTGGTCTGCTGTACCCCAAGAACACATTCAAAGTCTCTTTGAATCAATGCCGAGGCGTGTGGCAGCTGTGATCTCCAACAACGGCGGCTACTCTGGGTACTGATTTTGGCAGGAACCACGCTTCATAGAATGCTGTAAATTTAATCATTTGTTACTTGGTCAACATGTTATCTACACAATAAATTTTGTTGTGATATCTCTTGTTTTTCTTGGTGTTGCAATTTGGGTGGCCAGCAGTGTATTTCAACTCTTTAAAAATTTACACCCAAACTGAATTATGTCCTTTGATACTACTAGAATGCAAATATACTGTTTTTTTATAGATCAGATGTCAGATTTAGAAAATATAGCATGTGACCATTACACTAGTCTTTCGTATGAGCAAAATAAGCAAAAATTTATTATTATTAGGTTGTAACGAAAGTTTCCCGCCACCGCAAACATCGTCAGCACACAGTTCCGCGTTGGCGTATTTGCTCATATTTTGTCAAATGATTTTTGGCATTTGAAAGAAAGAGGCTTACTTTATAACACTGTGTTGTGAAATCTGTAAAAAATATAGTTATCATTAAGTATAAGGTGTCCCAAATGGAACTATCACTCTAGAGGATTAGAACCATCATTTACTTCAACTTGTGTTGTAAAAAGTCAGCTACATAATATCAACAAATTATGAGTACAGCCTTAAGTACTATTGTTGTATCATGTGACACTGTGCAGGGTTGGCACCGAAAGTTCAAAAACAGTTATCTAAGGAGTTAGAAGTTAGTTTTTCAGGCAGATATGGCGGAAAACTTTCGTCACAACCTGATAGTTTCATTTTACTTGCAACTAATAAGAGATTATAAACAGGTCAATAAAACATAAAAAAAAATACAAAATTCAACCTCCACTGACATATAAAAGTATTATTTAGTACGATATTTAACAAAACAACCAACACAAAGTCCCACATCACATTTTTTACATTGTGTACGTCCTACAGATTTACATAGTTCTTCGGCACATCTTCTCTTGTTTTCTGGTACATTTTCAATAAAATGATCCATTCGATCATATCTGATATCCGCTAGTACACGACCACCACTTTTGGATGTAGAAGGGCACCCCCCCCCCTCCTTTTGGAGTGTTTTGATATCGAGTAAGGTACGTCTGCACAATTTCCCTCCGAAAGTCAAGTTGGGATATGTCGGATCCTGTTTCTCTTTTGATTATCCATGAATTGTTGACACAAACATCAGTTAACCAGGTAAATATGCACCACCACCATTTTTTACCTCGAATGCCAATTCTATATGCCGCAATGTTGGCATCCATTTGATGTGTTCCACCCATGTATTTATTATATTGCGCTATGGCATTCGGTCTTGGAATTTTTATTCTCTTTTTCGCAGCTTGGGAATAGCGATCAGCCGTAGTGAGAGGAGATATGCCATGGACATTTGAAGCCACAGTTACAACTGAGTTATCCATCCATATAGTAATAATGATATTTTCATCCCGGCTGTAGGCATATTCATATGATCCTCTTTCTTTCTTTTTCATAGATTCTGGCTTACTTATAGGACAGCACTTAGGCACTCGATTCTTACGTACAGTTCCTGTCCCTTTATATTCACATTCCTCGAGGTGTATTAAGAGATCCATTCCGGTGAATAAATTATCAAAATAAAATCTATATGGAAGTAGTTTCAAATTATCTGGAAAATTGTCAACCATCTGCAACATTGGAGCTACTGCTTTTCCATACTTTTCCTGATAGTCAAGTCTGGCATTGGGAATAGAACCTTGATATACCTCAAAATTTATTAAGTATCCATTCTTTTTGTTCAAGCTCCAGACTTTGTATCCGAAGTGTATTGGTTTACCTCTTAGAAACTGTTTACAACCGTGTTGCCCATAATACTCAACCATGCTTTCATCATAGTTAAGTTCACGCTCTGGTTTGAAATTATTCAACAAGTGTGATTTGATTTTGATCATGAGAAGCCTAAGTTTACACATTTTATCTGCTTTTTCAAGTTTGCTGTTATCCGAACAATGCAGAAATCGCATAACTTGAATAAATCGATCTCTTCGCATTGCATTATACACCATGCTGTTCCTCATGTCATCGGACGAGTCCCAGTAACACTTTTTCCCTGGTAATTTATTGTAACCAGAGAGAATTAGTATTCTCAAGAAACATTTCATTTCATATGCTGTTATATCTGGACATGGACAGTTTCTCCAGGCAGCATATTTATTTGATTCAATGACTAAAAAATCAATAATGCCATCATCAATAATTATTTCAAATAACTCTGTACATGACTTATTTCTATAAACAGGGAAATCAGGAATCGGAAAAATTGAATCCTTTCCAGTATATCATCTTGTGACCAAATACGAACTTTCTGTTCACTTTTCCTTTTCTTTCGACTGTTTGTTTTTGGCTTAGAACCATTTTCATATTCATTGGTCATCTCGTCCTCTCCTTCGTTTTCTATATCCTCATTTCCAATCTGACAACCATTTGCCAGAACTGCTTCTGCAGGTGCTCTCAACTGCCTTCCAGTTAAATTTTCAATAAACCCCCCATTATCTTCATCAGCTGAATCTTCATCCGACTCATCATGTACTTCTGGGGGTTCGAGGTATACATCACTAAGGTCAAGATCATCAAGAAGATCTAGTATTTCTTTCATAGATAAACTAAAAAAAAACCCAAATTTTTCATAAATATTTTTCAAAGATAACAAGTATTTAAATAAAAATATCAAAATTACAGTAGAAGACCCAAAATCCGCCGATCCGAAATCCGCAAGGTTCTAAAATCCGCACTGTCTGTTCAATGTAAACAATGAAATCTGCCCTGCCAAATGCAAATTCAGAAAACTACAGTATAACCACAAAGTAAAACTAAATAAGCTATTCCCACTTGAAAAAATTTTTTTAGGAGTCTGTGAGCTCTAATCTTAACATTGATAACTTTCATATGACTGACAGTGACATAATTGACACTGAAATATGATCACATGACGCAGACTCTGACACAGTAACAAGTGAGGATGATCAAAAAGTTGATAAATTAACGTTTAATGAAGGTTAGGCTGTGAGAAAGAAATATCTCAGATTTGTAGAGCAACAAAGCTGTGTTACAAACAGGAAATAATGAAAAAAAAAAAAAAACTATAATTAGAACATCCCAAAGTCATAAACTGTTGAATATACATGTTTAAATAAGTTGTACTATAATCTCATAATTTTGTATATTGCATTAATCCTCTGTATTTCTATATCATGATTCTAATTATAAGTAACATGATTTGTTTCCCTTGATCTCTATTGTATATTTTTTTCTATTATTTTCTGAGGGGGTGGAAATAGAATAAATTTCCTATTGTGACCCAAAATCCGCAAAATTCTAAAATCTGCACAAGGTCTGGAACCAAGCCGTGCGGATTTTGGGTCTTCTACTGTAATTCAATTACCCTCCCCCCTTTTTAAAAAAAACTTGTTCCTGATAGGAGCTGTAGACGTGGAAACTTACTATAATGGCATTATGGGTCAATTATTTGCCATTATATAACTTTACAACAATATATACGCCACGATTCTAATACATAAGTTGCAATATTAAATGCTACAAGAAAGATTGAAACAACTATTGTTTTTATGAGTGACTGTAAAATACTTCTAAAAATTCTATAACTATATTAAAAACAAAACTTAATACTATCTTAAAAACGAAACTCAGTACTGTCTTAAAACTTAATAACAAATTCAAATTTCATGGCAATAGGGCCAAGTAGACAGGCAAAACTGGAGAAATTAAAAAGCTGTTTAAAAATGACTATACAGAAGACTAGTGTAACCAAATGGTAACACAATATTATAACTAGCATTTAATATATTATTATTATATATATAATTTGAAATGCAATATATTACTGTTCTTTCATGTTTTAAAGATAAGAATATGCTAAGTAAATTTTTTTCAAAGCAAGTTATGAAGCAAAAAACTTTACTTACCTTTTCTTTGTCGCCATTTTGTGTGCAAACGTTCTAAGAACAGTTTTCAATATTCTACTACAAAACTAAAAAAACTATTGCCATCTATAATTGATTGACTGAAGTATTAGCAAGTCAGAAATTGTAATACATTCACTGGTTTTAGATTATGTGGGTACAGAGAAAATAAAAAGCAAATCATTGTTTGTTGTGACCATATGGTAACGCTAGTCTTTAATGGGTTAAATAGCGGTAGTAGGGGACACTACAGAGAAATACTTTTGACAAAAGCAAGGTTATAGCCAGAAAAAAGGATGAATTGATGAAATTTTGTACATCACCTAATTAATGTAAGAGGCACAGTTTATTAACTGGGAATGTTTTTGTAGGAGTCTGCATAAAAATTATTTTTTTTTTCATTTATTTAGATTTAATGTTCTGAAAATGCTAATCAATATCATAAAATTATGTCAGTTAAGGGGGAAGGGGGACTGCCAACCGTTGAAAGGTTGTTGGGCTCTGTGCTTTTCTAAATAGCGGTAGTAGGGGACACTACAGAGAAATACTTTTGACAAAAGCAAGGTTATAGCCAGAAAAAAGGATGAATTGATGAAATTTTGTACATCACCTAATTAATGTAAGAGGCACAGTTTACTAACTGGGAATGTTTTTGTAGGAGTCTGCATAAAAATTATTTTTTTTTTCATTTATTTAGATTTAATGTTCTGAAAATGTTAATCAATACCATAAAATTTTGTCTCGTATACAAATTTGTGATTTACTGTACATATCTATGATCAATATTTATGGAATAAAAGCCTAGGTCAATGATTTTGGGACACACTGTATATACTGGCAGGTAATTTTTTTTTCATTAGCAGAAGATTTATAGATGTATATTTTAAGAAATCTTTCCTTATTACTTATATAAGCTGTGCATGCTTATTAAACTTGTTTGTAAGTTGTGGAATATTCAAAAACATGCTAGTGGCCACTCAAAATTTCAAGCTCAGTGGCCACTGGCCAACTGCAAATTTTCTGAATTTTGACCTTTAATTTAACATACTAAAAAAATTGTAACTCTTTTTTTTCCATTCATTTCACTGTGTGAGAAAAAAATTAATTCTATTACTAGGTGCTGCTCATGGGCTATCTGCAATCCTGCAAATGTTGCTCAGTTTTCCGAATTATTTAGATAGAAATTCCGAGGCAGAACAAAAAGTAAAGGCTTCCGTTGATTTCCTTCTCAGTCTTCAGTTGCCTAATGGAAATTTTCCCTGTGCTATGGATGAAGTTGAGCAACAGAGACCAGAATCAAATGAACTAGTTCACTGGTGTCATGGAGCTCCAGGTTAGAGTTGTTTCATTTCTCACAAGTTTCAATAATTGTACTGTACTCAGGACAAGCCTAACATGACAGCACAGGAAATGTTATCGGGGTTTTTCACTACTTTCTTTCATTAATTGCTCCGACAAAACCAAGGAGTTAACCAATGCAAAATATTGCTATTCATCCTTCATCAAACAGTCAAGGCCAGTGCATGACTTTTAGTGCAGTTACAATAGTTTAACTATTACATTTATGTAACCCAAATATGTAATAATTTTATTTCTCAGTGACTGTTGTGATTATTTTAGCCTTTAGCATAACTGGGTAAGCTTTCTGAATATTTCTAGGAAGGAGACCAGGGCTTCAGCCTTCCTAGAGGGTTTCTTTCGTCTGGGTTATTCTATGTCGAATTAACACAGCTTCAGTGGCGGCTCGTCATCAGGGCCCAGAGGGGGCATGGCCCCACTAACTAACCATGATCTAAATTAAAGGTTTATCCTGTTATGTAACACAGTTCTTTTAATAATTTACCTTTATTGAAAAAAGGCACCCGTTTTACTCTGTTTTAACACTTATTTTTTCCTGTCTAAAAAATACACGGGCAGTGGGCTTGCTTGCCCTGAACTTGGCGTCTTTTCTCTATTTACTTGGGTTGACATATGCAGTTCAGTCAGATATTTTTGTGTTTTGTTTTCTTGATTTACGAAATGCGATGTGTAAATGTATTTTATGTGTTAATATTGATTTTAAAATAAATAAATCATTTAAAATTATGAACAAACAGCTATAAAGGACATAAATACTAAATAAAAAGAAAACGTGGCTTATTTATTAGTAATAGAGTAAACTTTTCAATATAACATAATTTGGTAAATACATAGCAAAAGTTGTATAGTAATTTGATCATCATTTGCCATTTGAAAAATTTTAAATAATTACTCTGTGTGCTCGGGGGAGAGGGAGACAGGTTGCTGTATATGTATACATATATATCTTCTGGTTTTAATTAGCACTATTTTTTCCCCCCCCAGGCTCCGCCACAGAAACAGGTCACGAGCCGCCACTGCACAGCTTACAACTCGACCCCCCTCTGATTTTTTTGAAAATTGGCACAGTTGTTGTCTACCATGACCTGTAACGAGATATAAAATTTTAGATTCCTACCTCATTTTTTTCAAAATAAATGAGGGCTCATTTTGAAGCTCTTGATGCAAGCTTTTCCGGGATATATAACATGATTTCAGAACTCGAATAAAAAATCTATGTCACTTGACCTTGACCTTTGACCGTGAACATCTCAAATCATGCCCTTTTTGTTTTCCTTGATTTTTTTATATTTTAATCATCTATTATTGTTTTATAAGATTACAGATTTTCAAGCTATGACTGGCAAGGATCTTTAAGTTATGAATTTTTAAAGAAATAACATTCGCATCTATGTGCAATGCAGTACTATCTATTTATTATTATTATTAGTTCTAATTATAAAAACATTGCCCAAATTTTCATTCTTATTTATCTACATGAAAGTTATGTAAAACAGACATTCTCGCTCAACTATTTGCTTATGATATGTGTACATAGCAAACATTCATATTTTTAAGCCTGATATGTTATTCATGCACTGTATAAATTAGTTTTGTTTTTTAACTTTTTAGAAAAGTGAAAAAAATGTGATACTTAGCCACATAAAACAGCACAAAACTTCTGTTCTATTTGTGCTACTGATATAAATGAGGGCTCATTTTAAAGTTTCTGGTGCAAGCTTTTCCAAAATATATAACATGATGTCAAAACTCAAATAAAAAATCTAGGTCACTTGACCTTGAATATATCAAAATATGCCCTTTCTGTTTTCCTTATTTTTTTTTATATTTTAATCACCTATTATTGTTTTATAAGAATACAGATGTTCAAGCTTTGACTGGCAAGGCTTTTTAACTTATGAGTTTTTTACGAAATAACATTCGCATCTATGTGCAATGCAGTACTATCTATTTATTGTTATTATTAATTCTAATTATGAAAACATTGCCCAAATTTTCATTCTTATTTATCTACATAAAAGTTATGTAAAATAGACATTCTCACTCAGCTATTTGTTTATGATATGTATACATAGTGCTCATATTTTTAGGCCTGACATGTTAATTCATACACTGTATAATTTAGTTTTGTTTACTATTTGCTTTTTTGCATAGATAATGTTGTTGATTCAGTGACTTTTGCTGAAATTGTATAAGTTCTTCTTGTAACAGTGTTTACATCATTTTTTTTTTTTAATTGTTGCTTCTAGGTAAGTCAAAATATCTTCCTTTACAGGATATGCATGAGACGGTGAAGGTCCATATGATGCAATAACATAATTTCAACTTTTTCAGTTTCTTTAAAGATGATCAACATTCAGCCAACCCACCAATTTCCCTTTTATGGCATATTCTCAAGAGCGAGTTCAACGTGAACTTAGAGGGAGTTGTCCAATTTTCCCCTTGGATTATATGGGAATAAATTTCGAA
The DNA here is from genome assembly GCA_038373885.1 of Cheiracanthium punctorium. Taxonomy (NCBI): domain Eukaryota; kingdom Metazoa; phylum Arthropoda; class Arachnida; order Araneae; family Cheiracanthiidae; genus Cheiracanthium; species Cheiracanthium punctorium. The sequence continues at coordinate 143,969 of JAWZYV010014243.1, forward strand.
TGGTATTCACCACAGCGGATGGAGACAAGTTTCAACAATCCCAGAACTATCCCTGTTTCAGGAAGATTCCACTTACTTTTTCAGGGGGTGGAAAGTAAAACTCGCTCAGATTGTTCAGAATATATCATGTGGCTGTTTGGCTAATCAAGCACATTGTCTCTGCACATGGACAGATTTGTTCATCAGCAGCATAATTCATTATGAATTTCATCTTTTGATTGCTGTTTTATTAATATATTATTTTGTTTGCCCATTCTTTATAATGTTGGTTTTTATTCATTGACAGTTACTTTTTCCATTTATTATTTACATAATAGTCTTTTTATTTAATACTAGCTGCGTGCCCATTCTTCGCACGGTAGGAAACGAAAATTTTCCTTACATGTGTAATTCCACTTAATTCCAGTGATGTGAAATCTAAAATAAAAGCAAAATTATTTGACTTATAATGTAAAGTTTGCGTCATGAGTACTAACTTGGCATCATTGCAATATAATGACTCAAAAAACTACGTCAGTGTCATTCGCGATCAGAAAAGTGAAAAGCTTAGCGATTTGCAGAGAACTCCTGACTTTCAAAATGTGTTATTTCTATATCATACTGTTTTTAGGTTCAAGTTGTAGCATTAAATACCTCAGACACTACATGAAAGGGACAACCGTCTATTTTAAAATAGCTGCGAATTTCATTTTTAAAAAGTTCAAGTAATCTCCTCTGTTGAAATTACTGCGGGATATATCAACGCAAATTAGAATTACTTATCGTTCAGTTGGTTGTAAAACAACCCTTGAAAAAGGATAAACAGAACACTTTTAATTTCATGAAATATTTATTAATGTTGTATATTGGGATTTCTTCATATCATTCTTACAAATCTACCAATACTACCTATTACGCATATTAATACTATCTATCTTCGCTCCTCCCTCTTTAATGCTCAATTTAATGAAACAGCTTACATTATTTGGCACAAATGGGACCTTTTTATTCTATGGCGATTGTTTAACAAATTACGCATTACCATAAACATTATTCATTTCACATAATAGTTGCTATTAAGGAAGCTCTCCATACAAATTTAATTTATGCATAGTTTTGTAAGATTGTCATATTTAGCACCGCAAAACATTTAATCTCACCGTGGTGAAAAATATTCAAGCAGTGCCAACTTAAATATCCAAGTATCCAATATAAAGATATCTTATAAATCCTCCATAGTTCTATCTACTGAAAACATCAAACTGTGTCATATCGAGGAGCTATTTAGAATTACTATAACTGTGACAGGACGTTAGAGTTGCAGAGTTTACAAATTTCATGCATTTTAAAAAATTTATGACGTCACTGTTTAACTACCGTAAAAGATACCCCGGTTGGTTGAGGGAGTTAATTTAGATATTTTACTCAATAGCTTTCAAATAGTATCATATTAAAATCTACAATGACGTTGAAAATTAGAATAGGACACTATATGGAGGAACGTAATCCAACATTCAAATAAAACTATACTCGCAAAATGCATATGCTAGAAAACATATATGCCTGCAACATAATTAAATGCGAAAAATAAAAAAGTAAATAGAAAAATTTTAATATATACTGCTTTAAAATGAATTTTGTAGCTTTTAAAATGAAGAACATTTTCAGCCGCGTTAAAATATTTCAATTTTTAAATAAGCAACGGATTAAAATACCACTTATAATAATAATAATCATGAATTTCTCCATTTATTTCTAAAGTAAGTTTTAATCAAAATATCGCCTCCTTGTGTTAAAAAAAGAGCAGGGATAAATGAGTTAAATTTGTGGCGTAATTTTTACGTATTTTAAAGCATTTGACGTCATAGATCCTCACTTGTGCATTCAAATTCCGATATCCCATTTAAAAACTCGATTGGTTGAAAAACTCGATTGGTTGACGGATAGAATTCAAGATGCGACAGTTTTAAAATTATTTACGAAAAAATTTGCCAAAACAGATGCTTAGTAAAAAAAATCCTAAAAATCGGTAAATCATGTTACGTATTCAGAACAAACTGTTTTTAAAAGAAAAATTTCTCCTCTATCCGATGATACAAATGCCGTTTTGCTGCGAGCGTAATTTCAGCCGTTATTACAAATTAGGTGAGAAAAAATGCCAAAAATCGCATAAAACATAAAATTAAAAAAATTCTAGGTCGAATTTTGAAAAATTCGCTTCGAGGTGCACAACTTCATGTTTAGATCTTCCCGAGTACCAAATTTGGTGTTTCTAGGTGTAGCCGTTTGTCCGTAACGCCACAGATCCACACACAGACATCTTCTTTTATAATAACTTGAGATTTTGTTTTTTATTTCTTGGTCGGTCTTTGTTATTTTTGTGTTAATGGCTTCAAAAAATTTCTCAATTTTAGAAATTGGAGCATTGACAAATTTAGCTGATGAATATAAAAGTATCATTGAGAGCAAAAAAACTAATGTAGTTTTTAATGCAAAAGAAAAGAGGAAGCATGGTCTAATTTGGAAAAAGAATCCAATGCTGTTCCTGGCATTTCGAAGAGAATAGCAAAACAGCTGAGAACTTGTTCATAATATTTAAAGGAGCACATTGTCTTTCATGTTAGATGTTATATGAAATCAGAAGTACTTAAATTTTGGAAAATTTTGACACTAATATGTTAAATTCGAAGCCACTGGGTAAAACTAGACAAAATGCAAATAGGATCCTTTTGGAGAAATGCACTCTGCAAATATAGAAATTTGTGAATCATCAAAAACATTTATGCCTAGCATTAATAAATTAGAAGTCGATTAATTACAGATTGATTATTTTTCTATACCTATTACAGTTAATCATTTGTAATGAACTCTTGTCCAAAGTAAATATTGCTAAATGATAAAATACTTCTAGAGGTACTAACAAAACATATTAATGAATTACAAGCATTTATTTTTAATTAAACAGCTTTTGAAACAGAATAATGAAGGATAGAGATCAGCATAAAATTCAAAGATATGCATGCCTTTGCATTGGCATACTAAAGGAAAGGGGGAGAGGTGGTTAAGGTGCTTTAGTTTCAAATTATTTCGTGCAAAAAGTTTTAATTTAAAGTTCACAAATTTTTAATTTTCATGTGAAAGTTATACTTCAAAATCAAGTGACATTATGTCGATGAATGCTCCATCGTGCAATGCTTGGGATCCTAATGTGATGTTCGTTTCATCCCTGAACACAGTAAACAAACAGTAGTGTAGCCAGAATTTTATTTGGGGGGGGCTAAAGTTCAGTTGTATGCTAAATATCAAATTTTAAGCTAAGTAAAGGGTCCCATTTCGGGAGCCTGCAGACCCCTCTGGCTACGCCCCTGTAAAGAAACCTTTTGCTCAGCAGTATGTATTGTCAAAGTGAATCTATTTTCGATTTCCATTACTGAGGGAAATTTTGTATAACTCAATTTTTTTTAGAAACAGAACTTACACTATTTTATTCATTTTGGGATTCCTAAAACTTCAGGGCCTTAGGCCATGCCCTAGTTGGTCTGTGTGGTAATCGGGGCCTATGTTTAAACATGACACCATGATTGACAAAAAACCAAATTTTTAAGTACATTTATGCACTATAACTCGAAAAAAAGGCAGGTATTATTTCCCTTTTTTTGTTTGTTTGTTTGTTTGTTAAAGTAGTCTTCAGGACAACAATAATACATCTATCATGATCTGACATATGCCCTGAAACTTAACAGGTTCTGAACTATATTTCTCTCTATTCTAAAAAAAAGTAAAGGCCGCTGTCGCCGCTGGTGCTGTCAATAGCTTGTGGGCCTATCTCCTCCTAAACCGTGGGGATTTGAGTTTTGACCCACAGATTAGAAAAATTCCGAGGAACCTGCTAAGCTGACTTAAATTTCAAAAATCGAATTATTTTAGAAGATATTAATAAAAAACTGAAAAAATAAACAGAATGGTTACCAGATTTGGCATAAAATCATTCATTCCTTTGCAACAAAACGTTTCCACGTATCTAGAATCGCGTGAAATTTACAAAGTTAACACAAAAAGCCTAATAACTTCTTCATCGTTTGCACGATCCGCTTGAAAATTTTCATGATCATGTATAAAAATATAGAAAACAATCTGCGCTTCTTTAAAAATCTGAAAATCCACCCGTTCCCTCCTTTTTAAGCGATTTTTTGCTATTTTCAGCACCATTTTATTTCCAAGAGTCAAAAATGTAAATCATTTGCATGACAAAATTACCCTTTTCAAGTGAATATGACGTCATACAATTGGGATTCAAATTCGTTTAAAAAAGATTTTCCAGATTACACAGTTTATTATCTTTTTTTTTTTTTTCACAAATAAATCGTTTGCATGGACATGAGATTGGCTGTGTACACAAAACGAAATCTTTCGATTGCGAAAAGATTCTGAGAGTTTCCAGAACAGCATGAAATTTAATTTGGGTATCTCTCTACTCTAAAATAAAGTAAAGGCCGCTGTCGCTGTCAAAGCTTGTTGACCTATCTCCTCCTAAACCGTGGGGATTTAAGTTTCGACTAAGATGCCCACAGATTCGAAAAATTCCGAGGAACCTGATGAGCTGACTTAAATTTCGAAAATCGAATTATTTTAGAAGATATTAATAAAAAAACTGAAAAAATAAACAGAATGGTTGCCAGATTTGGCATAAAATCATTCATTCCTTTGCAACAAAGCGTTTCCAAGTATGTAGTATCACGTGAAATTATCAAACATGAAGTAGAAATACACCCACTTTACGCCAAAATAAAAACTACATGAAATAAGTAACTCAAAATGTGTTACACAAAGTTGACAATTTTAAAATAGTAAGTTTGCTTAGACAACAGGAGTTTAGAATTAGTGATTATCCGTTTTTCCAAAACGGAATAACTAATATCTTGAAAATGAAAAATAATTAAAATGCAGATTATTTTAAAGCCGGTTCGGTCTAGCTGGATTATTTGCTACCAGTAGAAATATTTGGCGGCGTTAACTATGCCATTATAGCAGTTACAGTACACTTTGGATATTTGCTAGCGCGATGAGATGGTATAATTCGTGGTGCTAAGTATGCCAATCTGCAAACAATTATGTAAAATGAAAATATGGATAACGGTTTTCCGGTAACCTTAAATGAACAGTAATTATAGGTTGTGAGCATGTGTAAATCGCCAAATAATAAAAAGTTGCCATTGGTGGCAAGCTATCCTATCTGTTCCGTAGCTTTTATTAACCGAAAGATTTTTTTTTTCGCCGTGCGGCTTTGCGCCCTGTGCTCTCTCTGGAATAAACACTGCCAACTAATTGGTATGCTCAAGAAATGCTGAGTGCTTTTAAAATAAATCCCAATGTTATAAATATAAAAAATAATAAATAAATACCATGAAGAGTTGTTACACAACATTCAGTTTAAAACAACAATTTGCTGAAGCAAGCTCATTACGTAATCAACAGCTGGCCATCCGCGGTGGGGGGGGGGGAAATGTTTACTTTTAACTGGAGACTCTTTTCACACATCGATTGCTGTTTTCATTTTAATGGCGCCTGGTAGTCTGTCCGAACTTTGTGCGGATGCAAGAAGGTTTTTAGAAGTTATTTTTTTATTTCTATAAATTGCCTTTGTGAATATAAACATTGATATCTGATTATTTGAAAATAGAAATCGTAAGCTTCGTAAAATAGTGGCAAATACTTTAAAACATTCTATGGGAAGGGGGAGAAAAAAGGATATTTTTTTACCGTTTATCCAATTTCTCCCGAAATATATCCGATCAACTTAATAGCTTTTTTAATAAATTAGGTCTAATAAGTAATGCAACATATTTTTTATTTATTTATTTTTTGTTAATTAAGAAATTATTTTAGAAAACATTGAATTTTATCTGGCATTGACTTCTGACCACGATCACCCCCCCCCCCCCCACACACACACACCAACGATCGCCGCTGCGGCGTTTTTGACGATTTTCTAGCTAACTAAGCTCATTTTCGTGGGTGCGGCGTTTCTTCCATAAATTACGGTAATCATCGAAACAAGCACCGTTTTTTGTTTATGAAGGGGCACGATTTGCTATTTGGAGATGAAACATTATGGACCAATTCGTTTTTCAACATGTAAACATGCTTTTTTTTTTTTTTTTTTTTAATTGATATTGTACCTTTTTGAGAAAGAAAAATGGAGGAAAATGTTTTTTTGGTGCAAAATAAATCTGCTGTCTTTAAATGAAAACTTAAAGGAGAAATCAATACGCCTTTCATAACTTGTTATTCGAAAAGTTTTTATGTATTCACACTGTTTACAAAAGCGATTCATATGTTTTACCTTTTCGAGCTTAAAAAAAAAAAAAGCCCCCTCCTCTGAAATGGGTAACGATCCGCCACAGCTCTATGTACATGCATTTTCCCGATTTGAACGGGCATTATTTTTTTCGGGCCCCACCACTGAAGCAGGTCACGAGCCGCCACTGGCTGTTATAGAAAGTGGACAGATTCTATTTAAAGTGAAGGATAGACTTGCAAAAACATTAAAACTATTAGAAGAAAATGAAAAAGCTCAAGAAGAAATTAATAAAAATAAAAAAAAAAAGAATAAATAGAAAACTAGATAACTTATGATACTTAATTTGTAATCTCATTATTAATTTCTCATAATCTTAATTTTTAACTTCCCATAATTCTTAATTTCTCTCAACAGTCATTAATATTTTTTGTTTACATTTGCTTTGTATATTGTGTTCAAGTATTATAGATGAATATGCAAATATTAGATGAGGTTAAATTACTGATACAAAAGCATATGCTATTAAAAGTACACACATTTAATTATTCTAACCATCAAATTTATTTTGTTTTCGATACTGCGTACCAATTACGTGTTGTTGTATAAGAGGTATAATATTTAGGTTTTCAAAAATCTGCATTTAGTACTACTTGTGATTTGTAATAGAACCAAAGAATGAGATAGAAGCTTTTGTTTTAAAATTTAGTTTTCATTTTATTTGTGCTCTCTTTTTCGAGAGGAAGATTCCCTAAATGATTCTGAAAAAGAAAAAAAAAGGGACAGGGATTGGCAACCTGTGGCTCGCAAGCCGCATACAAATCATACTCATGGTTCTTGAGTAGGAAAAAAATGACTTAACCACAGAAAGGTTGCTGACTCCTGATATGTATTGTTTTTACCAAGTTGCTGATAGCATATAGCCTGCTGATAGCATATAGCCTGTATACACCCTTTCTCTTTACATGTACGCAAGTCGCCAAATAATGAAAAATCGCCATGGGTGGCAAATTCGCAAGGTGTCCAATAGGTTTTTACATTATTAAAAATACAGCTGAAACAGATGTTCTGATTTTATTATGCTTCAGATCCTAATTAATATAACTTTTGAATGACAACATTAAATATCATTGTGTTTCTGAGGAGTGCAAATAATTTTTCCAGCGATTATAAGCGGAGTCCGCACTCCAGGTGGAGTATAGCTCAGGACCCGTACAACACGGATTCCCATAGCAAAATATCTTCCGTGTTATGAGGGGGAGGGGATCTACTGTAGTGTGAAGTTTAAATTTTTATGTACCAATGAACCTACAAGAACCAAGCAATGTGTAGCTCAGTAACATTCTATCTGATCGAATCTTCAGGTTTTGTCTGTTGAAATTATGTCTTTTTTACGAATAAGCCTTATTAGGGGCCGAATGCCTCATACGAAAAGCGAGCGTAGCGAGTCTGGGGGCCTTGGCTCCTACTATCAATAAAAATGTAATCCTCTGTAAGCTGGGGTGTCTCGCTAGGATGTGTTATTTTATTAAAACTCTTTTAATAGTCCTTGAAAAGATGCACATCTAAATTCAACAAACTTGAATAGTAAACAAAACGAAAACACAGCTAAATAGGTTGATAATAACAGAAATATATATATCTATATATAAAAATATATATATATATGTACATATACTGAACATTATTGATATGATTTGCTAAAGCCATATTTCTTAAATCTATTTTTATTCAACAGTATTTCATTAATAAGAAAATAGGAAGATTACTAAATTAAATTATTTATAAAATCTTACCTCTCTTTTTTCCGTTTCATTTTGAGGCAGATAAATATATCTGCGTCGTAATTTGGCCAGGTCTACTGCTACTTCATTTATCACTCGGCTTGCTGATCTGTTGCATGTCACCAATATTAATTTAATGACTACTAAATGCAAAAAATTTTAATCCAATTAATACTTTCTCAGTTGGAGAAAGGGCCCGACTTCGAATTGTTGGGCAAGCAACTCATCGCTCAAAACACGTATAAGCTCTTTGGCGGTACTTTTATTGAATCTGTATCCTCAATGAAAATCTACGTCATCCAATTGATCTAAGTCATTGTTTCTACAATCATGTATTACAATTATTCTCTGTTCAATAAATTCTAACAGTTCTAAATCATCTAATGCATAAACATCGTATTGAGCAGCCATTTGCTTATGAAACCACAAACAACCTTCGAATAATACTCTTCTAGGGTAGGGTTGAATCCGGTATCAAGCGCGAGTAGACTTTAATAACGAGAGCAGGTATCTCGCTATTGTGAATAAGGATAACTCTCCATTCTGCATTTTTTGCCATATCCAGAGACAACTCTCCAATTATCTTGTATTGAGAATACGGCCAATATACACACAATACAAATCCACGAACATCCGTCAAGGGTAGTTCAGTTTTGCTGGAGATACATGCAGTTTTAAGCATTGTGGGTCTAGTATATATTTTAATGTGAATGTATTTATTCAATGGAATGAAACAGTGCAGCTGTTGTATGTTGCAAATAGTTTTAGCAGTTTCAATCTTCACCGTCTTATGATATTTTGACTCTACCTAGAAGCAATGTTTTGACTCTACCTAGAAGCAATATACTAAAGAAAGTTGATGTAAACACTGTTACAGGAAGAACTTATACAATTTCAGCAAAAGACACTGAATCAATGACATTGGCTATACAAAAAAAGCAAATAGTAAACAAAACTAATTTATACAGTGCATGAATAACATATCAGGCTTAAAAATATAAATGTTTGCTATGCACACATATCATAAGCAAATAGTTGAGCGAGAATGTCTGTTTTACATAACTTTTATGTAGATAAATAAGAATGAAAATTTGGGCAATGTTTTCATAATTAGAATTAATAATAACAATAAATGCATTGCACATAGATGCGAATGTTATTTCGTAAAAAACTCATAAGTTAAAAAGCCTTGCCAGTCAAAGCTTGAACATCTGTATTCTTATAAAACAATAATAGGTGATTAAAATATAAAAAAAATAAGGAAAACAGAAAGGGCATATTTTGATATATTCAATGTCAAGTGACCTAGATTTTTTATTTGAGTTTTGACATCATGTTATATATTTTGGAAAAGCTTGCACCAGAAACTTTAAAATGAGCCCTCATTTATATCAGTAGCACAAATAGAACAGAAGTTTTGTGCTGTTTTATGTGGCTAAGTATCACATTTTTTTCTTTTTTAAAAAGTTTAAAAATTTGTAAATTTTGGAAAAAACAAGGTAGGAATTTAAAATTTGATATTTGGCTACAGGTCATAGCGGGCAATAGCTTTGCCAATTAAAAAAAAAAATCGGGGGGGGGGGGGGTTCATGTTGTAAACTGCCATTTTCTGTGTTGATTTGACATGAAATGACCTTCCTATATAATAGAGAGCTCTTCATGGTGGGTTCTTATTCATGCTATAAAAAAATTAATCCTTCTAGAGAGGGCTATCCCACCAATGATTTTAATGCTTAATATATGATCAGTATCATAGTTACCCCCAAATAAATTAAAGAAAAAGCTGGAAAGTAAAGGAAACATACTGCTATAAGATATTGAATAGATTTGCCTGAAGTATAGATATGTAAAATTCTTGGTAATAATCTCTTGTAGAAGTTTTCTTTCAGAAATTTTTTTGAACAGAATATTTTTAGACTACAATAACTAATGTTGCCAAATTGTACATTTTCTTCCTAAGTTTGTAAATCTTTGTGCCTACCTCAACTATTTTTTTCTCCTATAAGATTATTTATTTTATTTGTTATGCATTATGATAATTGTCAATCAAAAATATTTTTATCTTATAATTCGATTATCATACTTAAATGCTGTTCAAGTTTCCTAATCCACCTACTTCTTAATCCATACACACAGATGTACATTCATGATAGCTTTCAATTAACCGGACACCACTTGTCACCAAGCTTTTATCTATTTTCTTAGTGTATCAATAAATGACAAAACTAACTCCAGGCCTCAGTGGCGTATGCAAGGGGTGGGCCCAGGAGCAATAAGAATTGCTAGCTGAACAGTTGTATTGCTGGATCTGTTAAAGCTATGTGAAGTTTATTTTTGTATTGTCAACTTTTGGTTGAATATATCGTAGTAATAATTGTAATCCTTTCATAATTATTTGAAAAATGAAAAAAATTCAAAACTACGAAAAGTGTTTTTGTTGTAAGTTCATCTAAAACAGAACAAAATGAAAACAGTGCAAATACTGAGAATACTATGTCTACATCTGAAGAATTAGTTTGCCCGATTAGAGAGTCATGAGTGTGTGTTTGTGACACCGCCTGCATATTCGACATTGAAAGACAATGAAAGTAAAGGCAAGTCTCATGTTGAAACAGCGACATTTGGAGTGCCTGATACCCACACAACAAAAATTTGAGACACTTCGATGGTATTTTAATCTTTGCTACTCCCACTACAAAATCCATGTCTGACTCTGATAGATTACAAGCATTACGAAATATTCGGATAAATTCTGCAAAGGACATTTTTCCTGAACAAAAATTTGTATCTAAAAAGTGGCGATTTCAGATATCATGGCTCCAAACATTTTTTTGGCTAGCCTATTCAAAATCTGAAAACGGCACTTATTCCAAATATTGCATTTTGTTTCCGCCAACTGATTTCATTGTCGGGAATACTGGTTATTAATAACGAAAACAAAATAACCGGTTGCTACATTGAAGTAACTAAAAGATCTCCAAACTGAACACATTAATGACATTAAATTTAATAGACAATCTACAGCCTTATCCCGCCTATCGTTAAATACCCCTATCACAATAGATTTTCAAGGAATTCAAAAAATAGCCAACTTAACTAACCATACCTACGCTTACTTACACGAATCTTTAGAAATAATATCAACAGAGGGCAGCATCAACCGGTTATTAATAACAAAAACAAAATAACTGGTTGCTACATTGGAGTAACTAAAAAAAAAAAAAAAAAAAAAAGATTGCCAAACTGAACACATTAATGACATTAAATTTAATAGACAATCTACAGCCTTATCTCGCTTAGCGTTAAATAACCCCTATCACAATAGATTTTCAAGGAATTAAAAAAATAGCCAACTTCACTAACCATACCTACGCTTACTTACACGAATCTTTAGAAATAATATCAACAGAGGGCAGCATCAACCGGTTATTAATAACAAAAACAAAATAACCGGTTGCTACATTGAAGTAACTAAAAGAAAAATAAAAGATCTCCAAACTGAACACATTAATGACATTAAATTTAATAGACAATCTACAGCCTTATCCCGCTTAGCGTTAAATAACCCCTATCACAATAGATTTTCAAGGAATTAAAAAAATAGCCAACTTCAATAACCATACCTACGCTTACTTACGCGAATCTTTAGAAATAATATCAACAGAGAGCAGCATCAACGATACAACATATGCAACCATCGGCGAAACCTGGAGTGACGTCATGCTCCGAAAGAGCGGAGAAAGAGAAGAGGAGGCAAGAAGCCACATCATTCCTGCGAGAGAGGAAAAGGACTGAGGATGGCCGTGAACCGGCGGCCGAAATATATCTCCAGAGGAAAATGGTATTGTTTTTAATTAAATTAACTATGGAAATCCTCCGTATTACCTTTTAACTTTTTAATATAAATGATTATTAAAATGCAAAACAAGTTATCATACGCACACAGAAGTAAAAAAGATACTGTGTTATTATTAAATTGTATTTAAATTTGAACTGTTGTTGCATTAAAGCACCCCTGTTTTCATTTTAAATTGTTTTTTTATTTATGCAGGTGTTGTGTATTTGATGGCAAAAGCTTTCTTGAGATGGAAAGATACTAAGTACTTGAACTCATGCCTGCTGTGTGGTGAACTAGTTTGGAAGAAAGGCCTGTTAAGGAAAGGTCCTGGGATCTGTCATGGTGTTGCTGGAAGTGGTTATGTGTTTCTCTTGTTATTCCGTCTCACAAATGACCTGAAGCATCTGCACAGGGCTGTGCAGTTTGCAGACTTTCTGTTTGATGACGAGTTCAAGACAGCACGGTTGCCCGATCGACCTTTGAGTTTGTACGAAGGATTAGCGGGAACTGTTTGCTTCCTGGCTGACATTCTTCAGCCAGATAAAGCCCATTTTCCATTTTTTGATGTATTTTAAATTATTTTTGTTGAAAAGTTTTAATTCTCTAAGTTTTTTGTCCTCCTTTACATAAAGCATGGTGTAAATTAAAGTCCTTTATAAAACCTAAACTTGTTCTCCATATTTTTCTTCTTTTATTTTGAAATGTGAAAAAGGTTGACTGAGATAAAGGGAATCAAACAAAAATATTACTTTGCTTATCTTAAATGTGTAATGAAAATTTATTTTAATAATTACTTTGAGTCATTGTGAATTAGCTTTAAAAATTACATCATTCAAATTTCCATTGTAAATTAGCTATGAAAAATTACATAATTCAAATTTCCATCCCCAATGCAAATGCCATCAGTATAAGCACAGTTTGTCACAAATTTAGCTGTACACTTTTTTAATTTTACATCAAAATATAAACACAGGTTTAAGTTTGATCATTTATTAATTTTTAATTATTTTATGTGCAATTTAATATTTCTATATTTTATACAAACATTACACAGGTGTAATACTCATATAAAACTTTTTCTTATTATTCATAAATTTCAGTGTTCATTACTTTTTCCATTCCAGAAGCGTTATGTTCATGAATTAAAATGTCTTATTCCAATCAATACTACTTTAAAACAATCAACTAAAAATCCTTGTCAGGTAAATTACATAAATGAAAAATACCTGTTTTTAAATACATTGAAAGAAACAAAATAGATCTCTCATTTTGATTTGAGAAATGAATGCCTGTAACATTGCTGGTATGGAAATTTATGCAAATGTTTGTAGCCACACAGTTGTGAGTGATTGAGAAAGAAAAGGATTTTAAAAAGATAAGGTATTTATCTAATTGTACTTCTGAGAATCACCACTAAAAAGAGATAGTTTGTTGCAAGTGAATTTATGAATAATATCCTTCATTTTGAAACAAGTGCAAATAACTCCTGCAAAACATCACTATTCTGTTTCATTTTTGGGTTGCAGTTAAATGAAATTGTTGATGCTAAATATATTTACCATAAATTTCACTTCTAATTATTGAAACCATGTGATTTAGTTTTTTAAACCCTCTTTCCTGTAAACCATTTGCATCATTAGCATGTATATACGTTCGGTTTTACTGGTCTCTTACCAGAGCGTATATTCATACATGTGATGAAATTTTGTTATAAAGCCGTTCTTTTCCATATTCACTTACGATGTAAATGGGTTGAAATTTTATGACTGCAGCCCCCCCCCCCCCCCAAAAAAAAAAATAAAAAATCATCATTCATTTTTATGATTTTTCTACTTTACATAAAATATATAGTAACATTATCTCTAGTACTAATAAACCAGGATGCTATATTGAACGTGTGAACGTATAAAGTGAACGCCATTATAATTCAGACGTTATACACATATCAAAGATAAACTCAAGATTAAAGTATGTGTATAAAATGAGTTTTCATACCCACCCTAGTTGTGAAGAAACCAAATGAAATCTCTGTTTTACAAAATCACAAAGTTATGACCGCCAAGTAATTGGATGTGTGCTTTGCACTCTAGTTTAACTGCATAATTGAAAAATATTAGTGAGATTGTGGACTGATGGCATCAGTTCTAATTTGTATTGTGTGTGGCATTTGTTATATAAAATAACAAAGAAAAAAAAAAAACCACATTTTTTTTGCAAAATACTAACTACTGTACTCATAGATATTTAACCTTTATGCCCCAGCTCACACTTGAGAATTTTTGTAACAGAAAGGGGCAGAATCTGTGCAATTTCAATCCTGTACTTCTCAGCTGAAGAGTATGCCTTGTCTTATGTTTGGTAGGTGGGAGCAAATATCACTGACCGCACAAGACCCCAAACAAAATGCAAATGTGTATGCCCAATCCCGGTCACTTGTCTACCACTTTCTCCCAGTCAATTATCCACTAACACACCTGAGTCTTCCACAGTATAAGAAAAGAAATTCCTTATCTATCTTCAATGAAGGATGAATGGATTTCCTGTCAAAAGAGGGTAAAGAAGTCTTGGGTAAGGCACTTGTACCAGCACCGTTCTTCAGTCACATTTATTTTTTGGTACAACTGTTGTACCGCAAGCCAGAAGGTTAAAATGCTAGAGTAAAGATAAGACAATTGATTCATACTTATGTTTTTGTAATTAACAGCAAAAATAAAACTGGTGTTTTTTTAAGAATAGTGTGTCAAAACTAGTTAGACTAGATCAGAGATTTAGCAAGTAAAATTTTTATTCAAGTACCAAAATTAAAGAAAATTGAAGTGCAATTTCTTCCAAATATTCTCCAATTATCATAGTTACCAATCCTCCCAGTTTACCCGGGAGTTTTCTGGTTTTTTAGTCATTTTCCGACCATAAACAAGTTTCTCCCGGTTTTTAAAAATTTTTCTGAATAATTCCTAATCACGGACTAACATTAGAGGTTGGTTGACTTACTGCGCAATCGAAGGGAAAGAGGGCTGGTTTACGATTCTGCAAATACTCCAGAGAAAAAGTCGTAGATAGATAATAGTTAAGTGAATTAATTTTTTCCTGCTGTTCTCAATCCAATAAGCTCAAGAGTTTTAAGCCACCAGACGGCACGACAATTGAACCTACAGCCATTTGGCCGGTGTCATACGCAAACTGAATATGTATGTTTACTTAGCGATTTTATTTACAGCAATCTGGCAACGGCATAACGAAATTGTTTTGATTTCGATCTTACGTGGTGCTACAGTGGTAATGATTAATTCTCGGGTAAAACGAAATGTTGACCAAGAAATATTACCAAACTTTCAAAGATAGTTATGTGAAGGATTTTAAGTCTGTGCAAAAGTCGAAGCTGGGTGATAAGCATGCGTTTTGCTTGGTGTGTGGGTGTGATTTCTCGATATCGCACGGGGGCAAAAGCGACATAGTTGCGCACACAAAGACAGCTAAGCACCTTAAAAGTGCAAAAGCTATTGATGCATCTCCTTCAATAAGATTTATTTTTACCACCGACAACGATTTAAGTGGAATAAAGGCAAAATATTTGTTTACTACGTTTCTGGTTGAACAAGATTTCAAAATAAAATGTCAATATTTCATGGTAATTAAAAAAAAAAAACCTTCTGTTTTTTCTCAAAAATCTTTGTAGACCGTTGTATTGAAAATAATACGACCGTTAAAGGGCTAATGTCCTTTCGGCACACTTATTATTAGTTATTTTTAAAGAAAATTCCCTTACATAGATTCTGGTTAGTAAGGAAAATTATTTTTAGAATGATTTAGACCAAACGTAGTGTCTTGTGTCAAATGTAAGTTATTTGACACCAAGCTGGGTTCAGTTTTGAAATGCTTTTGATGCCAAATATGGCAGTATTTCACCAAAAGTCACAAGCTGAATGACTATTGGCAAGATTTTGGACATAACCCAGTGATTGACCTAATACTTTTAATGAATTGAAGATGTCCTGTCCATAGACCTACCTTAACATACTCAGTCTTTTTATGCAATCCTGTAAATGAACTACTCAGTCGATTGCAATGAAAAAAAGAAATGCGCAACTAGTTGTTACAACTGCCTTCAATACAAAATTCTATCATTTTATGGATAATCCTTTTTTGTATATGAGTTATGTACAGACGTCACCACAAAACTAGTCAAAATTGATTGTAAATAAATAAATAAATAAATACATAATTTACATTGAAACATTCGGCAAAAATTCAACGGAGTAAATTTTAGGAATAGTCAAAATCTCAATACCAAAATTTTTCATGATCAGTAGGACAGGGACAGCATATAAAGAAGCAAAAAGTGTTCCTACATTAATTACTTGGCCACTAATAAAAGTAATTAATGTAGGAACATTTTTGCTTCTTCATATGTTGTTCCTATCCTCCTGATCATCTACCAACTCCCATTTTTTCAGACCAGTCTATTAGACCACTGTGAGGATACAAGCACAGGTAGCTGCAACCAAATCATTCCCACATAATCCTGTTTTATAATCGCAAATAGACTACTTTAAGAAGCTTATACAGTAAAATTTCACCATAACGATACTCAATACAACAATAAATCTCTCTATAACTATAAAATTTTGCGGTCCTGGCGAATTTCCATATATTATAATGATAATCATCCTTCGATTTAAAAATATTCTCTACATCGATAAACCTCAGTAGAATGATGTTTTTTCCCAGACTGATTGTCTTTTTCTACCCCCTACAACAATATTTCAGTATTCAAATACTGTATGACATGACCAAAATGGGGGATTTCAGGGAATTCCTTGAGGATTCAACCTCTTAGTTGCTTGTTATATTTTCTGGATAATGTCTTTTTGTTGTAGATAAAAGTTCGTTATTCATCATTCATTTCTCCAACTGCAACTGACAAAAGCTTTTTAACTCTAGTTTGCAGCTCCTCGATAATCTCATAGCTGCTGGGCCGAAACTTCTTTCCCCCATCGAAAGAAAGCGGATTCTTTCATCAAAAATTTTTGCCAGTGTGGAGTTTCCCATTCTGAGAAGCACTAGGGGCAAGAGGCTCCCTATTGTGCTTCTGGGGAGAAAGACCCGTTGTAACTGTTGATTGTATTGCAAGAAAGAAACGTCTTTGCAAATAATCAGCATTAAAGAAAATAAATAAAGTACACTCGAGGATTAGTTGGGTTGTATATTTATCCCATGCTTTACATGTTCCTAAATCTCAAGGTGTGAAAAACGAACAATTATACTCACTTACTGGGTGGCTAGGAAATAGCCACGGCTGGACAAAGCCATTGGAACTAACGAGTTAACCACATTGTGGTGTTCTAGGGTGTTCTGATGTTTTCTTTTGTTCCTTCTTCCCCCCCCCCCCCAATCGCTCCTGCACAGAATTCGCATGTGCCTGCATGCAATATGACTTTGGCACCGCCTATACCTACAGTCTGGTCAGGCAGTGCTTCAACCTCTGTACTTGATTATACAGTTCTTTTTGAGTCTGCTTTTCTGAGGCAAGAAAATTTAGACTTTCTTCCCCATTGCTCATTTTATGAACTAAAATGGGAGTTTGAAAACAGTTATTGTTTTGGGAAAAACTTGAAGTAATCAATGATTATAAAGAAGGCATGAAACAATGTGGTACTGCCAAGAAATATGGATCATCGCAATCTACCATTGCAACTTTTCTCAAAAAGAGGAAACAGGTTGAAGAAGCAGTAAATTTAAATCAAGTTAATCCTCAGAGGAAACGGATGAAAGTTGCAACAAATGAAGACATCGATGCAGCAGTTTTGAAATGGTTGCAAGAGCAAAGAGCAGTAAATGTTCCAATAAATGGACCTTTGTTTGAAAAAGCTAAGAAATTTGCTGCAATGCTAGGAAATGAAAATTTCAAAGCCAGCAACAGTTGGCTAATGCGATTTCGTGATGGGCACGGAATATCTTTCCAAGAAATTCATGGAGAACAAAAGTCGGCTCCAATAAGTGATGCCAATGAATGAACAAATTGAATTGACAATTTGAAAGAACAAATTGAAAGAAATTTTAAAAAAGTATGCACCTGAAAACATTCATAATGCTGATGAGGCTGTACTTTTTTTTCAACTTTTACCCAGTAAAACTTTCATTCAAAGGGGGGAAATGTTACGGAGGTAAAAAGTTAAAACAAAGGTTGGCAGTACTTTTGTGTGCAAATAGCACTGGTACACATAAAATTCAACCTCTTGTTGTTGGGAAATCCATGAAACCAAGATGTTTAAAAAATGTGAGAAGTCTTCCTGTAAAGTACAAGGCTAATAAAAAAGCCTGGATGACTTCGAAATTATTTTCCGAATGGTTAGAAAATTTAGATAAAGATATGGAGAGAAAAAAAAAGAAAATTGCTTTGTTGGTGGATAATTGCACCGCTCACTCGTCGGTTCCGAAATAGAAAAACACTGAAATTCTTTTTTTTCCTGCTAACTGCACTTCAATTTTGCAGCCCCTGGACATGGGCATCATTAAATACTTTAAAGGATACTACAGAAAGAGATTGGTTGACTCAATACTCGTAAATATCAACAATAATATTGAACATCCTTTAAAAGTAATAAACAGGGATGTTAACTCCAACACTCGATTTGGGAGCATCCCGGGAGCAGAAAAAATTTCATTTGGGAGCACCTCGGCAGCAGAAAAATTCCATTTGGGAGCAGAAAAATTCTATTTGGGAGCAGAAAAATTCCATTTGGGAGCACAAAAAAATAGTTTCAGAGAGGAAAACTAAGATTCGAGATCAGAATTAACATGATTTTGGAGCATAAAATTGAAGATTTAGGAACACAATAAATGCATACAAGAAAAGCAAAGTTTGCGAGCAAACACCATTTGCTAAAAGCAAAACACTATTTGAAAGTACTTTAGGAAAGCTCTGGAAAAAAAAAAGGGTGTATACAGGCTATGCTATCAGCAACTTGGTAAAAACAATACATATCAGGAGTCAGCAACCTTTCTGTGGTTAAGTCATTTTTTTCCTACTCAAGAACCATGAGTATGATTTGTATGCGGCTTGCGAGCCACAGGTTGCCAATCCCTGTCCCTTTTTTTTTTCTTTTTCAGAATCATTTAGGGAATCTTCCTCTCGAAAAAGAGAGCACAAATAAAATGAAAACTAAATTTTAAAACAAAAGCTTCTATCTCATTCTTTGGTTCTATTACAAATCACAAGTAGTACTAAATGGAGATTTTTGAAAACCTAAATATTATACCTCTTATACAACAACATGTAATTGGTAAGCAGTATCGAAAACAAAATAAATTTGATGGTTAGAATAATTAAATGTGTGTACTTTTAATAGCATGTGCTTTTGTATCAGTAATTTAACCTCATCTAATATTTACATATCCATCTATAATACTTGAACACAATATACAAAGCAAATGTAAACAAAAAATATTTAATGACTGTTGAGAGAAATTAAGAATTATGGGAAGTTAAAAATTAAGATTATGAGAAATTAATAATGAGATTACAAATTAAGTATTATAAGTTATCTAGTTTTCTATTTATTCTTTTTTTTATTTTTATTAATTTCTTCTTGAGCTTTTTCATTTTCTTCTAATAGTTTTCATGTTTTTGCAAGTCTATCCTTCCCTTCCGTTAATAGAATCTGTCCACTTTCTATAACAGCCAGTGGCGGCTCGTGACCTGCTTCAGTGGTGGGGCCCGAAAAAAATAGTGCCAGTTCAAATCGGGAAAATACATATACATAGAGCCGTGGCGGATCGTTACCCATTTCAGAGGAGGGGGCTTTTTTTTTTTTTTAAGCTCGAAAAGGTAAAACATATGAATCGCTTTTGTAAACAGTGTGAATACATAAAAACTTTTCGAATAACAAGTTATGAAAGGCGTATTGATTTCTCCTTTAAGTTTTCATTTAAAGACAGCAGATTTATTTTGCACCAAAAAAACATTTTCCACCATTTTTCTTTCTCAAAAAGGTACAATATCAATTAAAAAAAAAAAACAATGCATGTGTACATGTTGAAAAACGAATTGGTCCATAATGTTTCATCTCCAAATAGCAAATCGTGCCCCTTCATAAACAAAAAACGGTGCCCGTTGCGATGATTACCGTAATTTATGGAAGAAACGCCGCACCCACTAAAATGAGCTTAGTTAGCTAGAAAATCGTCAAAAACGCCGCAGCCGCGATCGTTGGTGTGTGTGTGTGGGGGGGGGGGGGGGTTGATCGTGGTCAGAAGTCAATGCCAGATAAAATTCAATGTTTTCTAAAATAATTTCTTAATTAACAAAATATAAATAAATAAAAATATGTTGCATTACTTATTAGACCTAATTTATTAAAAAAGCTATTAAGTTGATCGGATATATTTCGGTAGAAATTGGATAAACGGTAAAAAAATCTCCTTTTTTCTCCCCCTTCCCATAGAATGTTTTAAAGTATTTGCCACTATTTTACGAAGCTTACGATTTCTATTTTCAAATAATCAGATATCAATGTTTATATTCACAAAGGTGAATTTATAGAAATAAAAAAATAACTTCTAAAAACCTTCTTGCATCCGCACAAAGTTCGGACAGACTACCAGGTGCCATTAAAATGAAAACAGCAATCGATGTGTGAGAAGAGTCTCCAGTTAAAAGTAAACATTCCCCCCCCCCCCCCCCCGCGGATGGCCAGCTGTTGATTACGTAATGAGCTTGCTTCAGCAAATTGTTGTTTTAAACTGAATCTTGTGTAACAACTCTTGATGGTATTTATTTATTATTTTTTATATTTATAACATTGGGATTTATTTTAAAAGCACTCCATTTCTTGAGCATACCAATTAGTTGGCAGTGTTTATTCCATAGAGTGCACAGGGCGCAAAGCCGCACGGCGAAAAAAAAAAAAATCTTTCAGATTAACTTTATTTATTTATTTTTTTTTTGGGGGGGGGGGAGGGTTAAACTCGCACCGTGTGTAACATTGACTAATTTTGGCTGAAATTCAGTATTTTAAGAACAATAGAGGTTCATGTGAAAAACGGGTGCATTTAATAGAGGGTAGTGCACTTTTGTGGTATTTTACAGAACTTTAACCCTTCAAAATATATATTCAAAACTTCATTAAAATTTAATTATAGTTCTAAAATGTAGATGTAAAAGATTTACTTCTATTTTTTTTTTCTTTTTACTTAATTGAGGAGACATCGGTTGGATGTATGAAGCCATCCACTTCAGAGCACGGGACATGGACCCATCTTAGGGTGCTCTGACTTTCTCCAAAACTGGATCAAAGATCAAACCTCTTTTCTATGGGGGTAGGTTCGCATTCTGATTCGCTACACTGTGATCTGTGCACGCTAAAGAGTACGTGTCGGTGGTGGCGCCATCTTTTGAGAAAATTATCACGAAACGAATTTTTCGATTTTTCGTTGAAGATCGGCTTAAAAAAATTAAAAATATTGTAAACGCCGCACTTACTATTTTTTAACTTTTAAACTCATAAACGCCGCGGCGTTTCTTCCATAAATTACAGTACTTGTTTGCCTATCTGGCCGGCCCTGATTGAGGTGACTAACAAAGCCCGACTGGTCCGATCCGGGGCGGGTAGAATGGCTTCGGAATGCAGCTTTCGTACGCAGTTTGAATCTTGCTTTACTGCTAACTAGCTTTCCATACACGCTTTAAAAGATATATGAGCGTGGCAAAAATTTAACAAAGAGTCAAAATGACGTATTCGGCGCAGACCGGCGCAAAAATCGGCTAAAAGCGCAGTTCGGCGCAATATTTGTGTTTCGGCGCACCCTGAAAGAGTTAAAATGACGTATACGGCGCAGACCGGCGCAAAAATCGGCTAAAAGCGCAGTTCGGCGCAGAATTAACATCCCTGAACAAATGTTAAAGAAGCTTGTGATAATATTGCTGGAAGTTGGTTGAAAGTTACAGAAAAAACAATTAGTAATTGTTGGAGAAAAGCGGGTATTAGTTTTAATGAAGATGAGATATATATTATGGATAAGAATCAAAATGAAAATTCAGAGGAAAATGATGTTTCAGATAATGAACAGTGTTTTAAGAACCTTGAAAAGTCTGTGGCTCAACTTGAAGAAAGAACTAACAAAATAAACGGAATTAGCATAGAGGATTATTTAACAGTAGATGATGAAGTTATGCAGGAGTTATTGGTGAAGATATATTGTCTGAAATAACAGATGAGAAGTACAATGATAAGAAGAGGATGATGAAGATATAGCTTCATCGCACTCTTTATTAACAGCCCAAGAAGCTCTTCAGTCTGTAAAGTCTCTTGTTTGTAAAGACGTTTTTTTCAAGCCTTTCATCCACCAATGATGATCACTTTCATGCTTTAGACTCTATGCAGACATTTTTAGTTGATTTAACTGTAAAAAAAAACATGTAAGCAAACACAAATTATTGATTTCTTTCAATAAATTTCTCAGGCATGTGAATTTTCTTTTCTTTTTTAAAGTATATTTCACAATGATGGCTTGATCCTTTTTAAAAACCTTTATTTATTGTGCATAAAACCAGCCATAATTTAAGGCTTTAAAATTATTACCATCTCCCCTTGATATAACGATGTATCCCTCTATAACGATAATTTTATGGGGTCCCTTGAATATCGTATCAAGGTTTTACTGTTCTATGTTTAATGGCAAAGCAATAATAATTAAAAACATAGCATTTCATGGAGAGTTATACCATGACAAAGAAAATCCATAGTTTCAGCTTTATAATTTATTACAATCCAAGTAATTAAAAATCATGTTCATGTTCAAAATAAGGTGTGTTTCATGCACTATTTGAACGGTTAATAAAAATAAAAATATTTCTCTTATAAAACATACTTATATTGAGTGGACACCAAGAGCTAAGGTTTAGCAATGTATGAGCTAAAAGATAAAAAGTTTGCATTTTCATTGCTTTTAAATTGGTAAATTAGAGTTTAAGTTACAAATCTTTAAAACTGCCAGTGAAATCACCAAATCTTAATGTTATTACCTTAGGATTTTTCAGTTTCTTGCAAAATATTGGAAACATTGCCAAGCTGGCTTCAGCTTTGGAAACATTTCTAGAGTAACATTTGTAGGAAGGAGGCGCCATGATTACCGACTGTCGTCTGACCATTAGCTCATTATAGCCAAAGGCGAAGCAAAGCTTTATGATTGAATCTTCCAACATTTATGTGCCTGCTACTCCTAGACCGCTTACGAAATCATAAAATTTCGCACAGTGATAGTGGAACAAGAATTAAGATAATATAGTTTATGAAACAAGAATTTAGTGATTGGTCATATCATTGAGGAATAATAACTGAAGGCAATTTTTCATTTGTTTGCTAATTTCTTGACCGCTCATTTGAGTGTGTCAAGGTTTGGCACAGTGATAGTGGCTGTAATGTAAATGAACCCAAGTGAAATAGCAGTGATCTGTCATGTCACTGAAGAATAATCACTGAATCTGAATAACTATTTTGCAACTTCACTTTGCTAACTCTTTCGAGACCACTTCAGTGATCTTTACCAAATTTGGTACAGTGATAGTGGCAGCGACGTAGATGGTACTAAAGTGAGCTGGTGGTGATCAGGCATATCTTTGAAGAATTATCACTGAAAATAATTTTCCATTTGTTCACTAATGCTTAAGCACCCTAAATCACCAACTCCTAAAAATTGGTAAAACCTAAAAGTGTGCATGAATTTATTTGACAAAAAGCATTTTAAATGCAGTTTGCATGATATTTGGTAAAAATCATTAAAAATGCTGTTTGCACACTACTTGTCAAAAATCTCGTTTTTGTGCAGTTTTACAACTTGGGAATTGCAAAAGTTGTCAAGTATGAGTCTGAAAACCTGAAAAGTTTGCAAGTAAGCCCAAACTTATACCACGAACAAAAAGCCCAAAAGCAGTAGGGCGCAGCTATATCCAAATTTTTTCTGCAGTGTTTGTTACATCTCAGTAATTACACCTGTATTTACACTTTTGCATATGATGGCTTAGAATTCTCCTTTCCAATAAACAGTTGGTGCTTGGATATTTGCACCACAATGAAATGAAATATTTTGGAATGCTAAATATGCTCATCTGGCAAGGATTACAATAAAAATATATGGAGAACTGTTTTATGGCAACCTTAATGGGAAACAATTACAGATTTTGTATAATTGCAAATCAGCCAAGAATTAAAAGTTGCCATTGTTGGCAAATATCTCAGCTGTTCTAACAGTTGTTTGACTAGTTTACAGACAAAATATAACATTAATTTTTGTTTCCAGAATTCCAGATTTAATGAATTATTTTGAAACTTGTTAATGGCCTCAGAAAGAGTGAAGGATTTTAAAATATTATTATTGTAAATATTATTTCTTGAAAGTAGGTAGCATAAGTTGATGATAAACCTGTATGATTTCTTTTTTTAGAAGGAAACGCCAATTTGCTTTGTTGATAAGAATTAAGAGTTATTTTGTCATTATTCATATCATCAGAACTTCACCAAATTAATATGAGACCACCCCTAAATAACTCCTTCCAAACTAAAAAAGAATTCTCAAAATAGGCCTACATTGTAAAAAATTATTGCTGTGAATATACATTTAAAAAATGTTGGCCAAAAAACATTGTAATTAATATTCCCATTGAAAAGAGTAGGATTTGGTAATTTCTTGCTGAATTTAGAGGATGGATTCAGTTAAAGGGGACTTATTTTTAATACCAAAGTTAAATCACCAGAAAAAGGTCAACCTTGGCTACTTTTGACATACTACTACCGCAGTTTTACTAGCAACCCTTATGCAATTTTCTGAAGGATATTATTAGAACTTGAATAAACTGATATGGGACTATCCCTTAACTCCTTTCTAATAAAAAAGAATCCACGAAATTGGTTTACATGGTAAAAAATTATCACTGAACATTAAAAAAAAAAAAAATCTGATGTGGACAACACGACTTCCTAGTACATCTATTAAATCAAAAATATTTTTGGCCCCCTTCATCTAAACTTATTTTATTTGAAAGAGATAAAATACTGCAGTAATAGTAAGGTTTTAGCAATTTCTAGCCAAATAGTTCCGAGATTGCCAAGCTGGGTTCAATTTGAAAGATTTCCTTCTGACACTTAATTTGGCGACATTTCACCAAAAGCTGACAAGCTTTAGAAAGTTTGTGAGATTTTGGGGATAGCCAGAGTAGTCATTGACCAAAGACTTTCAATGAATAGAATGTATCCATACACCATAATGTATTTTAAGTCATTTGGCTGACCCTGTAAATAACTTACCCAGTCGAATTGCAATCAAAAAAGAGATGCAGAGTTAGATGTTACAATAGTTCTAAATACAAAACTCTACAGGTAAAAGTTGTAGAGTTATGCAAAATACAAAATAATTTTTTATGCCAAATTTGGCAATATTTCGGCAAAACTCGCCAAAGTCAATGACAAATGGCAATTTTTTCATGGACCAAACAATGACTGACTACAGACATACAGTATGGAACCTCTTATCCGGAAAACCACTTATCTAGAATCATTTTTCAATCGATTAAATTCCTATTTTTTCTGAAAGAAAAACAAAAAATGAGGTTTTTTTTTTATATTTCTTATGTTTTATTATTTTTTTTATTTTGAGTACTACAGCTAGAATTTATGAAGTAAGCAATCTGGTAAGGTATTTTATTTATTTTTTTAGTGTGTGACTAAGTTTTCAAGAAGTTATCACATAGTTACTACTTCCTCTCCAAATGATTATTATTTATCTTGATCATATTAGAGTTTTTTTATATTATTTTTCTTGTATATATTAACAATTACTGTTAATTCTAATCAAAAATAGAGAGTAGTATTTATTAGTGATGGCACGAAGTGCAGTTTGGCCGAAGTGCCGAATACCGAAGCTTCGGTACTGAATGCACAATAAATGAACACACATATGATATTATACTTTATATGTTTAAATATTCTCAGTTTCATACAACCTTTTTAGCTTACTTGTCATTTTTTAAATTAATATCACCCATTATGGTATTAATTTTTGCTTATTATTCTACATCATAATTAAAAATTGAGGGATAAATAATTCAATGAAGTGAGGTTAATTAAGCTTGTATATAGTAAAGTGATAATAAACATAATTAACATTTTATAGTGTGTCAATTATTAACCTAGAAAACATTTTATCATTTGGCAATAACTTAACTAGAATAAATTTTATGACTTACTTTTATGACTAGTTTTATGACTATTCTAAAATTTAAATATTTAGATCTAGAGTGGATATACAAGTAATGGGCAGGCTCTTCATATTTTAGTTTATAAAGAATAGATAATAAAAATTCAGCTTTTATTTATATTTTGATAATTTTCTGCATGTTCTGTAATCCTGGGTTATTGTTGATAATCTTAATCAATGGCTATTAAATTTATGAAATTAAAATTTTGTTGACAGATTAATATACAGTAGAAGACCCAAAATCCGCACAGCTTGGTTCCAGACCTTGTGCAGATTTTAGAATTTTGCGGATTTTAGGACATAATAGGAAATTTATTCTATTTCCCTCCACCTCACCCAGAAAAAAAAAAAACAAAAAAAAAAACAAACAATAAAGAGCAAGAGAAACAAATCATGTTACTTATAATCAGAATCATGATATAAAAATAAATACAAAGGGATTATACAATATACAAAATTATGAGATTATAGTACTACAACTTATTTAAACATGTATATTCAAGAGTAGTTTAGGACTTTGGGATGTTCTAATTATAGTTTATTTTATTTTATTTATTATTTTCTGTTGTGTAACACAGCTTTGCTGCTCTACAAATCCGAGATATTTCTTCTTAGAGCATGTTGTTTTATCATGTTGTTTTATCAACTCTTTGATCATACTCACTTGTTACTGTGTCAAGAGTCTGTGTCATGTGACCATAATTGAGTGTTAGTTATGTCACTGTCAGTCATTTGAAGGATATCAATGCTACCATCAGAGCTCACAGACTCCTAAAATATTTTTTTCAAGTGGGAATAGCTTATTTAGTTTTATTTTGTGGTTATAGTGTAGTTTTCTGAACTTGCAGCTGGCATGGCAGATTTCATTGTTTACATTGAACAGACAGTGCGGATTTTAGAGCCTTGCGGATTTCGGGTCGGCGGATTTTGGGTCTTCTACTGTATATATATTTTTTTAATGAAATATTATACCAATAACTATTAAATAAAATATTTTTATTTTACAAGAAATTCCTGGCACATCTTCCCCGATAGATAGTAAAAATCATTTTTGTTTTCATAAGTTCTGACATTAGTTGACATTATTGTTTTCATAAGTTAAAAAGCTTGAAATGTTCCATGCAACATTTACCTACATAAACCAAGAAAACATTTTATCATGTAACAATGTCGACAAATAGCCTAGAATACATTTTATTACTTTAATTATCTGGAATAAATAATTAGAATTTAGATCTAAGGCTTTATTTTTTTGTAATTAATTTTCTGCATGTTTTAGTAATCCTGGGGTATTGTTGGTAATCTTGATCAATGACTATGAAACTCGTTAAATGAAAATTTTGTTGACATATTGAAATACTTTTTTTAAAAACTGAAATGTTATACTTATTACATAAAATATAATTTTATAAAAAATTTCATAAGGTTGCTCATTACAGGCATATCTCTGCCCTTCTAGGTAATAAAAATAATGACACTATTGTATTACATAAGCTCTAAAGCTAGAAATGTTTAAAGAATGTTCCATGCAATATTTTAATGTAACTTATTTATTTCTATTTATTTTTCAAATAAAATAGAATGTCAAATTACTAAATATTGAATTATTTCTGGTTTCAAAAGTTCAATACGTACAATCTTTAAAATTAAATACAAATTTCTGCGGCGATTTATTATAAAGTACACTTGCGCATAGCTTAAAAGACACTGTTTTATGTAATAATAATTATATAAAAAAATATTCACAACATAAGTTGTTAAAGGCCGAATCGGCCAAATCACAGCTCATTATTCGGCCAGCCGAAGCTTCGGCAAAATGGCCAAAGCTTCGTGCCATCTCTAGTATTTATGCTACCAATCAAGTCAGTAAATGTCATGTTAATCCCCAACCAGTTATCCAGAATACACCTGGTCCCAACCATTCCGGATAACAGGTTCCATACTGTAATACATTGAAGATGTCTGTAGATGTGAATGTATTGAAATTCTTTTGGGTGGTCCTGTAAATAAACTCTCCAGTAGATTGGAACCAAAAATCAAGATGCAAAACTAGATGTTACAACAATCTTATATATGAAATTTCAACATTCTATGACTAATATAGTTTTTGAGATTTGATAGTTAAATACACTTCGTTGCCAGAAAATGTTAAATACATTTTGTCGCTTACAAAAAGTCGCCAAGCTTGGCAACTTCTGCCGTAATTCTACAGGGAGGCACGCAACTGTGGTCGGACCATTACCTAACTATATGGTAGAACGGTTTTCTGCTTGAAATGGATGAATGTCCCTAAAATCGCCATTGACCGTAATGTATTGGAAATCTTTTGAGTGTTCCTGTAGCAGAACTGTAAATGATAAAGACACTATTTTCAATGGAGAAATTAATTTTGTAATCCTTAACAGCATATATCACTTCTGAGATGTTTCAAATAGCCTAATACCTCTAAAATACGCTTTAATGAATTTCGGCCCATAAAGTATAATGTATTTTGAATCTTTTAGGCTGTCCTGTAGATAAACTATCGAGTCGATTGGGACCAAAATGGGAGGTGCACAACTACATGTTACAACAATCCTAAATGCAAAGTTTCAACATTCAACGACCAATAGTTTTTGAGATATGCGAGTTATATACGTTCATAGAGATGGCATGGAAAAACTGGTCAAAATGAGTTTCACACGCTTATATAAACGTGCATGCTAGCGTACAATGGGATGCATTGAAAAAATTCTTGAAAGTAAATTTAGAGGTAATCAAAATCATTTTTTTCATAGAAATTTGGCCCTCGAAATTTTTGGGGATCGCACATTACTTCCTTATACTCCATACAGGGCGCGAAATTAGCGGTCGTTAGTCGTATTTTGCAACTGTCATTTTTGTTTTGACGACCGAGATTTAAGAACCAGTCGTCATTTTTGACGCCTAACATTTTGACCGAGACAGGCGACTAAAACGCGACTATTTTGGCATCGCCCGACTCCGGCGACTTTTTAAACAAAAATACCGCGAAAAACGAATATTTGAGAATTCTGGGGACTTTTTTACTGTATAGACGACTATTTTTGAAAATGTGCTGAAAAAATATAAATGTAAATTTCCGTGAAAAAAACTTTTGCTTTCGTAAGCGGGATGTGTTATCATTTAAATCGCACTTTTTTTAATGTAAACAAATAGAGGAACTTAAAGAAATTTATCCATCATTTTTTAACTCCATGTATATTAATGAAGTTGATCGGAGGAAACTACGAGCTCGCGTTCGCCATATTGGATTCTTTCTGCAAATGAATGTTTTAGCGGTAGCTCGGCTCTTATGGCACGGCGGTATGGGAAGATGCAATGATAATACTTGATATCAATATTGATGAACGTACGCGATCCTTTTAAATAAGGCAGTGTAAAAGTTATTTGGATTATAGTTAATATTCATTAATGAAATATAATTATTTACCGCGGGAGAGTACAGGTTTACGGTCCGGACGCCGTATTGGATTTTATTTGCCACGGAGCGTTGCAATAACGGCTGGTTAAGTGCACCAGTTTGTGACTGAAAACAATACATGGATTGACTGCAATTAATTAATGCAATTTCGGGAAAAAACGAAAGATGATTTATTTATTTATTTGTATGTGTGCGTGGGGAGTGACATTAGTAAAACGTCTGGATTTTGGGAAAATTTAAATTTCGGACTTCCGGCCTAAATTACAATAATTCAAATAAAAATATATCTTTTTTAAATAAACCTTTATGGAGATAATGTAAATAAAAAAAAAAACATAAATTGAATTAGTTATTTGAAAATATATTAAAAAAACCTTTTATTTAAATATAAAAATTTTAATAATTAAGATGAAATTCAGCTTGTAATAAAATTTGTTTTAAGTAATTTAATTAAAAATAATTTTTAGTAAGATAAAATATCTATGTAAAATAATAAATCCTTCTTGGTCACATCGAAAGCTTTCATAGACCCTCTCCCAACTTCAGTTCAACCCACTGAGAATACAAATACACATTTCCACAATTTTAACATGTACTACCTGTTTGCCTACAGTGGTGGTTGATCAGGTGACATTTTGAAGCTAGTACACGTATACTGCATAAGTTTATCTACTATAGGCATTGTAGTTATATAGCAACAATTTATAAAATACTTCTAAACTAAAATTAAAGACCATTTTCTTGTAAAATGTATCATAATATTTTATTCTGGATGCATAGGTGGAAAGCTATAAAAATTGATTTTATATTTACTTACTATCTTAATTTTAATAGTCCTGATCATCTTTATTATTACTGTACATAATCATTAAGCCTACCTGTTTATAGTTTATGCATATAAACAAAAGAAAGGTTTTCGAAACTGCACCTGAACGAGACAGTTTGGCAACCGGGAAAAAAAAGTTAGGTGCCATTGACACCTAGATTTTTGCTCCCAATTTCTCACCCTGACTCCATACAAGGAAGTAAAAAGACACCAATGAGAGGAAGTAATGCTAGCCTCAGAAAGGATAACTTTTGGGTCTATGTCTGTAACAATGTGAATCAACATGTTTAACCAGGGTTCACGATTTTTTCAGCATTTTGAAGAGACTGTCAAATGCAGGAGCCCGGAGAAATTTAACAAAGACTTCACACACAGTTTAATGAGTTTCTTCTGTTATCTTCATTTGATATAAAAACTAAAACCGTGAATGTAATCCTGTCATTGTCTCAAGCGACTGCAATTACAGGATGCTTAGATTATGACTATACTTTGTGTGTGTGTGATTATTTAATCATAATCTAGAAATATAAAATTCTAGATTGTGATTAAATATAAATTTCTAGATTATGATTACACGGGGATTTTAGTTTTCTGATTACAATTACATTAAACTATTTGTAAAACTACATTTCTAGATTATAACTAGATTACAATTATACAAAAAAGTGGATTATAATTACACAAAATCTATCAGAGAGAGAGACCGCTTGTGCGATCTTGACCAAATTTGGCTAAGTGGTAGTGGTCTTTTAGATTTTCGAGGCCGCATGTGTGATTCTTTTTCCCCTCTGTCATTCTGCAAAAATAGTACTTGTTTCACCTAAAGAAATATCATAGTCATGTGGCTATGCTGAGCCATTTCTGACTTCAGCCTGCCATTGAGTCACCCCTAGTATAGTGGGATGTAGCATAATTTTTGTGAGCTAATTCCTCATGGTAATACATCCAATAAGTCATTACACTGTTTAATATATATTCTCATGTTAAAGTAAAACATCAATATCAGTAAAAATACATTAAATTAAATTTGCACGAACAATATTTTACAGTTTATAAACTGTAAGTGCTCAATACTGTAATATTATGATTAATTTTGAATACAGATTAAGCTATAACATTGTGGACAAAAGTAAGTCTGAAATAAATAAACGATTTCAAGACTTTTGATAAATATATTAAAGACAACATAGAATATATAAAGTTGAATGTTTACTATTTATAACTAAAGACAAATTTATGATAATTTTTTCCTTGATTATTTAAAAGAAATAGACATTTTTTCCTATCTAGTATTGTTACATTGAAACTATTAAACCAAATAACACTTATACACAAAACATTTTTCAATTTTACTATATTTATTTATTGTTATACACCTATTACTGCAGTTATGTGTTAATTAACCAATAATTGAAATCCTTTATTACCAATTTTGGTACTTACATATTATCCCTGCAGTCATTCCCACCAAACTACTTTTGCGTCAAATATGCTGGTAAACTGTTGTCAATCATATTCTGAACAATCAATAATTTCATGTGTCCCAGCATCTATCTTGGCGTCAAATCACTCATCTTGGCAGACTGCTGGGATAATACATAAGTACCCAGATTTTGAAATATCCTAATTTTTTATTTGTCATTTAATACTGCAATTCAACAAAAATTATGGCATAAGAAATTGGTGGACACATATACTAATGAATAATATTAGCAAGCAAGCAATTCAGATGTTATTCCTTTTTAATTAAAGCCATAATGCAAACTTTGAGCTCAGTTCAAACAAAATTAACATAACATTAATGTTCAACAGGTGTACACAATTTTTACATAAATTATTGAAGTATAACAAAGTAAATAAAAATTCACCCCAAAATCTCTTGGCCTCACAAGCACACAACCATTTTAAATAAAAATAAGGGACTAAAACCCAATTTTTTGTCCACAGCATACTTCCTGAGAAAAGAAATTAAGTTTCATTGTGTATATTTATTTTAGAAATGTATCAATAACATTCTTTTTGAACCAATCAACATCAATTTGCAGATGGTCACCAACAGTTGCCAAAAAGTGAAGTCTTCCATCTTCGTCCATTTCTTTAAGCCCCAGCCAATCTTCAGTATAGAGTGGACTTTCCTGCAATGCGAAGTGCTCTTCTGACTGACCTGGTTTATAGAAACCAAACCATTCGGATTCTTTAGGTTGAACCATTCCGTCTTCCGTGAATTTTATCATTACAAAGTTACTCAGTCTTTTGAGATTAGTTTTGTAGCTTTCGTTTTTAACGTTCTCGTTATTTATATCGGCTAGGAAAATGCTTTTAGCCTTGTACTCCTCTTCATTCAACGGATCATGCCAGTACTCTGCTTGCGCCAAGTGATTCTGTACGAAACTTGTGTACGCACCGACATTTAATAGTTTTCGAACGTAGTCGCAAAGCTTTTCGCTTTCTCCGGGACATCGAGGGAAACCGAAAACACCTTGATGTTGTCCACCCACAGATATCAAGTTATTCATCGGTACTTCTGGGCACCGTTGGGCAACAGCTCTCAAGAACTGACCACCTTGCGAAAATCCAATGGCGTTGAATCCATTTTTTAATTTTTCGTCTTGCGATATCAGATCACAGGCCATTTTAACCTGATCGTTCGCATTCATGAAAAAGCTGTTTTCTACATCGGTCAGTTGATTCGATCCGATTTCCAAAGACTTAACGTAGACATTGGGAATGTTATCTTCCAGAATTTTCTTTATCGAGCCCATACTTAAGGGATTACAACAGCTGTCCCCCATGCCGTGCCATATAACTATTGGAAGAGGGTCGTCTGAAATTTCATTTTTTTCCCAATTTCCTTGAACAAGCAAAAAAGTATGAACAACCAGAAATAAGACAAAGCTAATCTTAGACAACATTTTCTTTGCGTATACACCTTGCCAACCGAAAAGTGGACTTGAAATCAGTTTCCTTATCGTTTTATGGGCGCATGACAAAACCACCTGACAAGTTGTTTTATTTTTACTTAGATCAAATTTGTTATTGTACCGGTATTTCGGCCACCGTTCACCCGTAGTTTAAGCCGGCACAATAAATACAGTTGAATTTGATCATGTTTCACTATGGCCATCTATCGTTGATAAATAACCGTTAATAAAATCTCCTCGAATCTACCCAAGCTAGAATTTCGTCTGCTGTTGAGTTTGTTTTGATTTAAACGGCGAGCTCATGATGGCTGAAAGTAGTTTTTTAAGTCTTGCTAAGCAATATAATTGCAAATAAAAATGACTAGTAAAAGTGTTTTAAAGTATGCCATTTGCATATGAAATGCGCCTAAATTAATAAATACATTATCGAATTCAGTTTTTTAGTATTTTGAATTTGCATAGTGAATTTGGCTATTGCTAAATCGTAAGTGACTATAATCTCTCTTGATTACTAATTTTAGAGAAAAAAACCTCGGAGATATACTAGCGGCACAAGAATAAAGCATTTCCCGTGCGGATTGATAACTTGTTTTTAATTTTCCGACCTAGCATGTGAACGAGATTATTAACGCGAGCACTAAATTTAAAATATTTCTTTGGCTTTTGCTTACATGGTTGCCTTAGTAACAAATGAATAAAAAAAAGATTAAAAAAAATGTTCTATCTTAAGATTATTAAAATATTGAGTTTATATTTGTGAACGAGTGTGTATATCGTGGCTCACAGAAAAGAAGTTTTTGTCTGCCGCGGTATATATTTACATTAGAAAATGGTGCGAGTTCTTAATGTAACATGAATTTAACATTTTAACATAAGTTTTTTAGCGGCAATTTAAAGATGTGTTAAAATTTGTCACAGCATGAAATAAATGTAAATACTGCTTGTTTGAGTGTGATCATCATTATAAATAAACACTTTTTAAATATTGCATTCACACATTCAACATTCTTCTAAATTTACTACTATTTCTTAAAATACAGCTTTTGGGCAAAATAAGAACCCGACATTACATACATAATATTACTTCGCTTCGAAATTATTGCCTATATTAATTACGAAGTAGTATTCTAAGACAATTAGGTAATTAAAACACACTTGAAGCCAGAAATTCGCGATCTCAGGACTTGAATGCGCCATCTAGCGGCCTAACTAGAACTACTATGTGGCAGGCTTGCCTGGCCAACTCAGCTCAGCTTACATACTTAAGGTGGATTCATATCTGCCGCGCCGCATCGCAAACATGCCGTACTGTTTCGCTGTTTTGGACCGTTGGCTGTCCTCGCGGCGATCTTGCCTTGACGCAAGTAAATACACCAATGCTCTTCTGTAATTGGCTGTAGCTGTAAAAGCTCTTCTGTAATTGGCTGTAGCTTTGCGGTCGCTGCGGAATATCTGTTCTCGCCAGATAATGCGCAAACCCTCGGCGCTCGCCGCGCGGGCGCAGTGTTGCTCCGCCACGTGACGTCATTGCGGCGTCTTAGCGGTGCGGTGCGGCCAGTATGAATCCGGCTTTACATATTACTGTTTTGAGACGCGCTTATTTCAAATGTGTGTAATTATTGTTTTTTTTTTCCAAAATATATTATGGGTAATGACAAAGTTAATTGCTGTGTTCCTCAGTGTGATTCTAAGGGGAGAGATATTCCTCGACCCAGTTTCCACAGATTTCGGTTAATTAAAAGAAATCAAAACAATTCATCCGAAGCGACCACGCGGAAGCTTAGGAGACAATGGATTAACGCTCTGAAAATTGGCAAAAAAGTATCGGACAGAATGGTTGTTTGTGGAAAACATTTTCGTTAGAGTAATTTTATACCAAGAAGTATGTAATAATATACTTTGCCGTTTTTTCTTTAATGTTTGAAAGATCTAGTCATAAATGCTTCGATTAATTTTATGAACACAATTCCAAATGCATGTCCTAAATTATTTCTATGCTATTTACATATCTGCCAACTCTTCTGGTCTTCTGCCAGAAGATGAAATCTTCAGTCTTTTTTTAATTTTTAGTCGATATTTTAAATTGTATTACAAACTGTGCAAAAAAATTGTAAATTATTAATTCTATTTCAAAATAATTTATTAATGTAATCATTTCAACAGCTAACAGCACAATGCTGTAGTATGAGTGAGGTCAGAGCAGTTGTAAGCAAATCTTTCATTGATAGTTAACAGAACTTCATTTCGTTCTTCCCTCAGTGATTCATAATTAGAAAATTTATTAGTATTGAAAACT